>CM071924.1:74217040-74407401 GCA_016081115.2 Rehmannia glutinosa | reverse complement strand
TTGCAATATTTATTTATTATATTTGTTTTAAAATATTGGTATTTTCTACGAACAAATTACTAATTAAGTTTAGTCTAGAAAAAATGAATTATCTTGATTGGTCTAATGATCAACTTTGGTGTTAAATTTGATGATAATTTGCTTAATTAAGAATAATTAAGAACTCTAATTACTATTGAATAAAGTTAGTATATATATGACATAACTAAGGCAACCAAATCGAGATAAAAAAAGAATAAAAAAAGAAAAAGATATAAAATAAGATACGATTTTGGACAAATCAATCTAAATATTATCCTAACCAATGCATATTTTGGAACTATCCAAAATTAGTGGTGCTTTTATTTGGCTAGTCAATGGCAAGAATCTTTAATAACACAAATATTTTATTGGCTAATTATTTTTTCGGTTATGATTGTAATCTTTTTGAAATTTGAAAATTTAAAAATTCTATAATCAATAATATAATTGTCTATAAAATCACTAAATTGATTGTAATCATTACTATAGATACAATAATTATTTATTATTGTAATTACTCAATCAATAGATACCATCAACTATTGATTGAAAGAATTTTAAAACTAAGCATTTGGCAAAACCATTGAGAGTATCTATTTATATATTTTAATCGAATTTGACTATGCTACACACAACGAATAATTGACAAGAAGTTTAACAAAAATTTTGAAAATCGTATCTTATGATTAAATATTTGTTAATTTAGAAAAATGTATTAACTTAAAAAAGACACTAATTGTCATTGGTTTTTTTTTTTTTCAAGGGAGTTTATGATTGGACAACAATATATTACCTTACTTAAGAAAATTAACTAATTGAAATATTTACAAAACTAAATGGTAACAAAATTTGATTGTTTGAAAGCTGTACATATCTTTTTCATATCTTGATATGAGATTAATAAAACTAATCAAATTGGCGTTAAGTAATGACATGATCAATCAATACTATAATTTTCCTATAAAATCGGTAATATAATTACTTAACTGGTATATGCAATCAATTAGTATTTATTATTTTTTATAGAATTGTTGGTGTTTTACTTTGGTAAATCAATATTGGAAGATGAAATAATCACTATCTAGCGGACGAATGTATGTTTTGGAGTTATCCAAAATTGACGGTGTTTTGCTTTGGTAAGTCGATATAAAGATTTTTTTTGTACTTGAGAATAATGTATTGTTAACTCGATATATGATAATTAATAATTATATTATCAACCAATGCCATTAAATAAATTGTTGTAAAATCAATTATATAATCATTTATATAGATTAATCGATTGATGTTACATTTTAAAATAAATTTCAGGTTGAAATGTTTTGGATTGTCAAACTTGCCAAATGTATTTTATCATTTTTTTTTTATTGATGGCGATTCACATCAATCCATTATTGATCAAAATGAGAAAACTCATGGGGTTTACATACATCCATTCAAAATAAATGTCAAAGAATAAATATTGATATCAGTTTGTATTATTTCTATACCTGTTTCAGTTATATCATGTTATGTTTGTAATTTTTTAGTGGATTACTATGATATTCTTTATAAAATTTATGTTAATACTACTAACCTTTATATCAATGACATAATTGTCATTTTAAAATTTATTCACGATTTTCTCTACCATAGTATTTTGAATAATATCTCAATTTACATTTTTGATTAGCAATGTGAAGTATTCATTTTTTCCACAGTACAAGTACAATATAAAAATACATGTCTCTTAAATTATATATAATTTTTATAGAGAGGTGTGTGAGAAATAAAGGAATATATAAAACAATAATTTAGAAACATGCATAAATTGAGGATAAATCTATAGAGTTGAATTAAACATTTAAGTTTATAGTTGAAAATATAAAATTATTAGATAAATTTTTGTTTTTAATAACCTTATACGAATATTACTTTTAAAATAAATTAATAAATACCGGTTCATGTTAATAGATATTATAAACCAACAATATTAAAATAAAAATATCGTGCAACCCTTGCGAGGAATTAATAGTCTATATAATATATAAAAAGCAGAATAGTGGTACCAATAGTAAGTTCGCCAAATTGTAGTACTATTTCTCGGAAAGTTTTGGAAAATGGTTACAAATTAATATTTTTAATAATAAATAAAAATTAATGGTTTGGGTTACATTCGGCTTTATAATTTAATCTTGGCGGCGGATGCATTTAATTACAAAGTGTGTTCTATCACTCTTTTTGTCATTTTTACTTTTGTATTTTAGTTTGAATAAACCGCCCGTAATTCGTGAAGGTTGGGCCCTTCACGAACTCTAATAAAGTGGCTGCAACTAATAATAATAAAAATAATTCAATTAATTAATTTTGATAGTTTGTTTTATCTTGAAACATCAAAAATGTCATTCAAATTTTGAAATTGGTATAATTAATACATCGTATGAAAGATTAAGATAGCTAAAAGCCGAAATTGAAAGCGTCAATGCACAAGTAATTGAATACAAAACCTTGGGCGATAAAACGACTCTACCATGGCCCTTTCTTTATGACTTGAGTTGTATAAATAGGTACATCACCATTCAAAAATCTTGGAGAACATCGTAAAAACCAAAGAAAAAAAAAAAAGATAAAGCGATTACCTTCGCCCCCACTTTTTGACTTCGGATGTATAAATAAGTCGCATCAGCATCACCATTGAAAAACACTGCGAACTCGATATATGCGTATAAACCAAAAAAAAAACGAGGAAAGCTCGAATATTTGCATTGCTTAAGGATCCAACGAAAATGTATTGGGTTTCCAAAGCACAGTTCGTACATGTCGTGATGTACTGCGGGAGAAGGCAATTGATCGCAATTTTTGGTCTATTAATGCAAAGAACTTTGATGAGATAAAGGCACGGTTAGTTGTTTGTTTTAAGTCATTCATCTTTTGCAATTTAAATAGAGTTTTACATTTTGTTTTTTAGTGTTTTGTTCATTCATATAAAATATTTGTGCCTTTGCATTTATCGATCAATACTAATTGCACATACATTTTAAATTTTTAGAAAACATATGTTCTTCAAGATATTTTAAATATTACAATTAATTAAACATAATTATGACATAACTTTTGAGTTCACATTGTAATATGAGACGGTACCTTTCCTCAAGAATTTATATTTTAGAGTGCACATGACCTGATAGGTATGATCTTATACTCTATTTTTTCCTTTTGCGTATATTACGAATTTTTATTTCAATTATTTACTCCTTTTTTATTTTTAATTAGGGAACAATTAATTTTTTATCATAGCGGCAGTGTGATAAAATACAAAACAATATTAGTAAATACAAACTTACTTTTGCGAGATAAAAATTCTTTTGTTTGTATTTTTTTTAATGGAGCTTTTCCACCTGATTGCGACTTCAAGACATTTGAGACCACTAATGAGTCCACACTTATTGGTAAGTTAATTTCCTACATTCTTTTAAAGCTATTCTCATCAGATCTCGATTTACGCCCAATTTGGTGATTTTATAGAACATTTTATGATTTTATGCATAATACTTATATATATATATATATATAAAGATATATCAACAAACAAATACACTGATCAATTTTGTTTAAACGAAAAACATAGATTTATTTTAAAAATCAATGACAATCTAATGACAACTTAATTTGAACAGCCCAGAACTCGATGCAAGAAAAATATTCGGAGCGGGTCATATAAAAAGAAATATTTTTAGTGAAATTAGGCAGATCGGGGAACTTATAGTTAAACTGTATAGATCTGAAAATTTGTAGTTCATACATAACTTTCTTAATATTTATAACAAAATATATTTACTAATCAACCTAAGCATTATCCATAAACCATTCTCCTCTGTTTTATATAACAAAAGGTATTTTTTTATATTTTATATTTTCAAATATTTATGACAATAAACAAATATTTTTGCGAGGCAACATGTCCTTAGGATTACGAAAAAGTATCATTTGCGATTTTCATCATTTACGTACCCAAGTATCTCTACGAATATTGGTCTAACGAGGATTGTCATTACAAGATAAAGTATTTTGATGAATATCAAATCACAAGTCAATGTAAAATAAAAAAATATTTTTATCTGTTTTGATTTTGTGTTGTTATAATGTATATTTTTTAGACATGTTCTGATTGTTTTGGTAAGAACTTAAACTTAGTAAGTAAACTTCTATCCAAGTATAATTGTACGGTTTTATATGTGGTGATGATAGTGATAGTAATCTTACAAATTCGACGACCAATGTTTTATTTAAAGAAGTTTTTCAAATTTATAGTAGTTTTTCAAACATTATTATATGTGGTGGTGATAGCTTATTTTCATTCAATTTGCTTTGTAAAATCCCATTATTATTCAATCATTCATTCATTAATCCATAGTTTTTTTAGAAGAATTAATCCATAGTTATTTGGTTGTACATTAATAATCTATTGAATTTAATTAACTATTAACTTAAATAATAAAAATATTAAATTACATTACTCATATAATCCGTGCATCGCACGGTGCACTCGCTAGTTAACCAAATAACACATAATCCATGAATCAATCAGTACAGAAATCAAAGCATATAACTCCATTGTATTCTGCATACCAGAGTCTGATCTTTATTTCCTGCAGTGATGTTTGAGATAGTCCAATAAGCTTCCTTCTTGATGCTTATAATTTTGTGTCAACAAGTCAAGCAGGCAAGAAAGAGCCCTATTATCAATGAGCATTCTTAAACAACAATATTTTCACCCATAAAAGTGTTTGTCTTATACCTGCCGAGAAAAATATCCAAACAAAGTAATTATTTGATCAGAATATTAGAAACTCTGCGTTTGAAAATTTTGGGATAAAGGAGAGAAATTGCCAGCATACAAGAGTTATTAAGGAACAGAATCACAAAAAAACCAATACAGGAAGTTATAATGGGTCATATAGCTCACATGTGCATGGTTAATGGCCCCATAATAATCTGGAAAACCCATTTGGTGATATTAATGAATTTGATAAAATTTTAAAAATTAGGAACAAGAATCAATTGATCGCAATTGACATGAATCAGAATATTAACTTCATGCATATGTACATGAATCAAGTCATAAATTATTTGCTTATGCAATTAGATTTTAATTTAAATCTTATCCAACAGTTGTGTTGAAAAGAGCTTCTTAGTTTAAGGTTAAAAATGAAGAGATCTCTAAGTACTCGCTTCATTATCCAACATATAAATAAGTCTAGTAAATGCCACCAAGTTTAATTGTTTTGTTTATTCCACATTTTCCCATCCTTAAGCAAATTCGTGAACAACTAAATAAAGCAAGTTCCAACAAGTCACATGCACCAACATGGATCAAGTTATATTATTATTCAAGTTCAATAACTGAACAACAAAATATGCAAAGCACCCAACTTTCTTAACTAAATCTCCTTTTCTACAATAAGAGTAAATGTCTGCACACAGACTACTAACTGCATCCTGGTACAAGTTACAAAGAGCACTAAAACAGAGTTGCCTTACTAGCTTACCTCAGAGATGCATAGGAAGAGATTGCAACAGAGATTGATTTTGGGTGAAATTGCTCACTATAAGACACGGAGAAAAACAATGATTGGTACTTGCAGAACCACACAACATGAGATAGAAAAGAGAGACAACAAAAAAATTCTTCATCGTAAATACATCGTAATTTCTAAGCCCTTCCAAGTAACTGAAACTGCCTGCTATTACCCTCTGTTTCATCTTATTAATTTATTAATAAATGAAAGCCAGATCTAGCTAATCACCAGCAAATTATAAATATTTTCATTTTAATAAACTAAAATTATTTCGACCAAGAGAGGAAACAAAATTAGAAATATTGACTGAAAAGTGCAAAAAACCTAGACTTAATTTGGGAGAAATTAAATAAGGGAAAGATCATATGAAAAAACCTTTCTTTCTCGAATGAGCCTCAGAGAACTATCAATATTTTCAATTAGATTAACCATTTGATTGTAGCCCAGATCGTTCAAGCTCTCTCCCATCATTTGCCTATCCATTAATTCACAGAAAAATTCCTAATATAAAAATAAAAATGAACAAAATATGGAAATTAAGAAAACAAAATCTTCATCGACTTTATTAGTAAATACAATACTTAAGATTTATGTACCTAATCTCCCTCCTAAGGTTCCCTTTAACATCCTTCAGTTCTGCAAGTGTCCTTGCATTTTCTGCACCTTTTTTTTACCACAAAAATATATATATACACAATCAGTAGTCAAAAGCCCTTCAAGCTACAAAACCAAAAATGAAGAACTCAATATAGAGATCAAAAATAAATTGGGAGCTAGGGTTTTCAAGATTTTGGGGGTTTTGGAATACCTAAAATAAATCAACAACACAACCACAATAAACAAAGAATCAGGACTGTTGGCGATTACGGGTGCACTGGTTCTCGATAGATCGAGCTTGACAGAAGGTGATGGTGCAATGGTGCTTGGACAAAGGAATTTTTGTTTGGAAAATGGAACCTAAGCTGCGATGGGTTTAGCGTCGTGATAGAAATGGCGGACTACAGGCGGCGAACAACGGACGGCGGACGGCGACCAGCGGATCCTCTCTTCTCGTCAGTTGTCGCGATTCTTTGTCACCTCGCGATGGGTAAAGGCATGTAATGATGTAAAGTGTTTTTGCTGAATGTTTTCTAAGTGAGAGAAAGATTTTGGGGATTTTGGGACTCTCAGCTGCAAAAACGTTGGACCTATTTTTTTGAAGTATATTTACACATCAATCGTCAGTTTCGTCCTGAGTTATCGTCAAGATTCAGGCTTCAACAGGTGGGGGCAGTTTAAGATCAAGATCCAGACCTCTCTTTGCATCAGACCCATCAAAATGGTGTTGGTGAAGTGATTAATGGATGAAAAATTAAAGAAATTTAATTTTAAAATGATTATAATTAAGTATAACATCAAATTTCAAAAAAATAATGTTAAAAAGGATGTTATAAGCCAATAAAGAGTGGACAAACACATCTCTTGTAATAACCAATCTTAAAATTGATGTTATAAAGTAAGAAAAGGGTGGCCAAAGACATCTGTTCGAAAAAACGATGTGATAGTGAAACAATACGCTCATACACATCGCTTCACTTAAAACAAGATGTTGTATACTATAAGATATCATAAAATTCGTGAAAGCGATGTCTTTTAAACGATGTCTTTGAGCTATTTTCTTGAAGTGTAAATTGATTTGGAGCTACCACTACAACATAAATGACATAAGGTAGCACCAAAAAAATATTACCTAATATATTAATACATTTTCTATGTGTAACGCTTTGAAAAAATACTTTTGGAGTGTTACATAAGAATATTATGTAATACTTTAACAAAGCACTTTGTCGTAATATATATTACAACTAAGCTACCACTAAGCTACCACTAAGCTAAGTTAATTCTTATTACAACTTATGTATTATTTTATATATATACATATATATTATATTATATACTTTATGGATTAAAGATTATGATATATAATATATATTAAACATTATATTGTACACTATATATATTATAGTTTATATTATACAGTATATATATGAAAAATTATATTATATTATATATTAAATGACATAATAAAAATAAAATTACAAAAAGTATATAAAATAAAATTTTCAACTGATTAATTTTCTATTGATAAAAATAAAAACATCTAAAAATATGAAATTAATTTACTAACAAATTAAAAAATTCTAAAGTAAAAACAATTAATTAATAAATAATGAAAAGTAATTAAAGGACATAAAAAATTGTAAGTAACTACCAATAGTATCAATTTTAATTAGTAAATATTTTATTAAAAAGTAAAAAAAAAGGTTAGCGAAGAAATTGGTTTTCGTAAAAATTTAAAATATTAAAAAATTATTATCAAATATTTATAGGGATTTTTAAATCAGTATTAAGACGGAATTAATTATCTCCGTAAAAAATTTAAAAACAAAATAAAAAGACTTTAGAAAAAGAAAACAAAAATGCAATAAAAAACATAGTAAATTTGTCTTCATCTATTTGTGTTATCAATTAATTAAATAAAACGTTGGTATTATTTATTGAAAGCGATATAATTTTGTGTTACCAAATTATGGCCAAAAAGTATTACAATTAATAAAATATAAAGTGTTACTTAAAGTGTTGTTTAATTAAAGTGATGTCTATTTCGTCTCCTATGGGCTACCTCCATCACCATCATCAACCACCAATCCATCACCCAACAACCCAAGAAGGAACCTCACGAATTAAGGTGAAAGGGTGCCCCATCGGACGGACGGGCTAGACAACACAACCGGAATTGGTGGGAAATAAGTTGTCGATTTATGTCTTTAGGAGGCCGACAATTTTGAAAGGGAGTGAAGGTTTTCGGCGGGTCGTTGGCCTCGAGATGGGTGGCTGATCGTGAGGTGAAGGTGGTGGTGGCTGCGGGCTATCGGTGAATAAAGAGTCCAACTCTAAGGGTTTGTATGAGGAAGATGATGGCCTCGGCTCGTTTTGGGCTTAAAATTAAAATATCATTTGGGCTTAAATTGATAAAAGGATTTTTGGATTTAACCTTGAGCTCATTCTTGTTGGGCCTAAATTTGTGTTTTAAAATATAGGCTCCATTTAAAGTTTTAGGCTTTATTTTGAAATTACCCAAAAAATACCCGAAATTACACAAAATACCCTAATTTTTAAAAAAAGATAAAAATACCACCCTATCACTAATCTACTCCATCCGGTCCTAAACTTCCCAAATATACCCACCCCTTTACTTTTCTTATCAGGTTTTTACCCTCCTCCAATTCCCTATCTTTCCATACCTTCCCACAATTTAGATTTTGATTTGAAGCATCATCAGGCCCTTTCTAAAAGAGAGAAATCGATATTCTCGAGAAGTAGCTGAAATTCCTTTTCGTCTTTCTCGAGAACACGCATTGAAATGCGACGAGACTGATAGGTCGATAATCTCTTGCTAGAAATCAATGATGCGGCGAATCAAGCACGGGATCGAAAAACCTACAAATCGTATCCATTTTGGGATGCCTGGACTTGGTAAGACAACTTTGGCGAAGAAACTTTACAATGACCTTGTTGTTGTGGGTCATTTTTGACAGGCGTGCATGGTGTGTTATTTCACGGGACCTATAAGAGGAGGAGTCCGTTCATTGACATTCTTAGTTTGGTAAGTGAGCTTGAGGATGAAAAGATTTTGAAAATGGAGGATGAGAGTTTGGCGGAGGATCTCTACAAAAGTTTAAAATGACGGAGATACTTCATCATCCTGGGGTGACAAATGGGATGTAAATGCTTGGGTCGATCTGCGACAATCCTTTAGGATGATGGAATCCGGTAGTAGGATTTTATTTATGAATCGGATGAAAGACGTGGCTTTTACAAGCTTTATTTACTAGTAGTGTTCATGGCCTTTCTTTTCATCGGAAGATCAATGTTTTGAGTTGTTAATGAAGACGGTATCTATAAATCACGAGTGCTCTCGAGAATTAGACATTGGGTTGGAAATTGCGGCAAAGACGATGTCGGGGTTTATCACTAATCTACCCTATCCGGTCCTAAACTTCCCAAAAAATCGCGGTTGTGTCGAAGAAAATGATGAGTGTTTTAACGGGCGACGAGGATTGGGGTGAATATTTTGTGGTTGATTTCGAGTTTTCATCCGACGGGTGGGTGAGGCTCGCAACCCATTTAATGAAATGTCGGCTTAAGACTCGGAGGTTAAACCAATTTTCGTGTTCTTTTATTATTTTGTGATTTGAAGTTTTTCGTTTGTTTGATGTTTTTTAGAAGTTGTTTCTTTTATGTTTCGTATTTCCATTTATTTGTTCTTTTTATTGTTTTTGATTTGTTGTGTTATGTATCCTGATCGTGTATCTTTTTTATTTCTTTTTGTAGTGAATGTGGGATTTTTTGTTGCTTTTTATGCCGAGCACTTTATTGGTGGGAAGGCTATGAACGCCAAGCATTGGAGATAGAGAATGAACAAGTAAGGCTCAATCATAAATCGCTTCAAAATCATGCTAAGTTGAAGCCGCAAAATGATGATGACGATGACAACAACATTGAGTTTCTATCTGCACTTCCTAATGATTTTAGAGAATTGTTGTTATGTAAATCTTAATGATAATGTAATCGGTTGAAACATGTAAGAAACATAAATGAAACATGTAAGAAACAATTGTGAAAACAGGGGATCATGTGATAAAATTTTGTAGTAAATTGCTTTTAAATTTAGAGAAATAGTGTAGTTTTTCCACATATACTCTTCGAGGCTTTTTTTTTTTTGTCATCCTTGTAAATGTTGATCTTTACTTCATTTCGATATCCGCATGTCTAATTTTGAACTAAAGATCCCACGTACTCTAGCAAAGTTGTTACTAGTAAGTCTTTCCTCGCTACAGTTGATGCATTCAATAATTCTACGATGTTGGAAGTCAATACAAAGTATTTTTATGGTCCTGGGTGGAGTCGTGTCCATTTCTCGTAGCGATGATGGACAAGTAAGCTCAAATTTTCTCAATTGAATTTGTTATTCCAAGATTTTGTTTAGGGTCTTTCAATATGCGAGTCCATTGGAATCGATATTCTTGTTATTTCAAAGTTGGTATACTACTCTATTTTCTTCCCATTGTCCATTGTGGCATACCACAATTGAGATTTTCTCTATGCAAATCAGAGAATTCAATGAAAAGTTGGCTAAGTGATACATATAAGAAACATAAATGAAACAAGTATGAAACAACAAAGAAACAACAAACATGTTTGAAACAACAAAGAAACAACAACGAAACAAAAAAGAAACCAACGCAAAAAAATCAGCGGAAAATGGATATTTTTGTCAAAAATCATGGAAAATGGGTATTTTTGTCCATATTACGGAGAAAATGGTATTTTTGTCCAAAATCGGAAAATGGACATCGGACAGGAATGGGTATGGAAAATGGGGTATTTATGTCATTTTTCTTTATTTTATTAATCCAAATTAAGGTTATGGGCCTAAAATTTTTATTTTGGGTCTCTAAGTATTAGCAAAGGTTGAATCATGGGCTGAATTATTTTGGACCACGAAAATCAAGTAAAGTAAAAAAATTTGGATTATTAATTTGGGCATAAGGTATTGGGTCATTAAGGAGTGAGTTATAATTCTACCCATAAAAAGATTGAATTAATTTTAATTTTAATTCAAATATATCATAAGGAATTTTATCTAAATACAGATTTAAAATCCAATAAACAAAATTTAAGAGTTTGATTTTAGGGCATATTCGATATCTCAGATTTAAATCAAAATAAGGAATTAAGATTTGAACCTAATTTATATTGGACTCAAATTTATATGGTTTAGTTTTGGGCTTAAACTTTTGAATATTAAACTTGATTTGGATTTAATTTACACTGGTTAGATTTAGGACCCAGTCGTTATCTGGGTTATTAAATTTAAATAAAATTAAATTTTAAAGTCTTGTTTGGTTTTATTTGGATTTTAAATTCAAATAAAGTTAATTTTGAAATCAAGTTCATATAAAGTTGAATTTAAGCCTAAACTAGAACTTTGTGTTTTAGGTTATTCATAAGGATGGATTATTGGGCTTATGACTAGAACTTACTTTATTGGGTGATAAAGTTGGGTAAATTTAAAATAGAGATAATTACGATTAACACCCCAAACTATTCAGGTTTTTACACTTTGCCACCTCAACTTTGAAACGATATACTTTGCCACTCAACTTTACGAAATTTTGCACTTTGCATAAATTTCCAGATTTACCCCTAGTTTCATGAAAGTTGGTTTTCGATTTACCCTCTAAATTTTGAAGTTGTTGCACTTTACCACCTAGTCTATAAATGTCATTGCAATTTTCAATTTTACTCATCATGGTCTTGCGATCTCGAAAAATGGTATCGAGTCTAGGTTTATTAAGAACTTTTAGTTAAATTTATTATATTTATGTAAATAATAATTGGTGAGGAGAAATTACTCCGAGATTATGGAGCGGACCAATGTCCGAGATGTACCTTTACAGGACATATCGTCAAATATTGACGATGTATGCACAAGAACACCTTGACCAGGTTTCATATTGGGAATACCAACATGAAGAAAAGGAAATGCGAGGGAGCCGACGGGAAACCTTAAGGCAATGCAAAATGCGAGCATAATATTATAGGCGATTCTGGATGCTTAACCAGACTTATATGTTCACTTGATGAACCTTCAAGAAACGGTTCATGAAAATTTCCATCGAACAATGATTCCCGATGGAGTACCGGAGTGGAACGAGATACTTCCAGACAAATCTAAGTTCTCCGAAGATCTTAGAGAAGTCGTAAGACGGTGCGAGAATTATGGCAACCGCCATATTCATCTACCAAAGAAAAGTGATTGACATGTATTTTGCATGTATTTTAGGGCATATTTATGGCTATAATTGTTTATAAACATGCAATAACTCATATGAAATGGTATATATTCGCTCTTTGTGGAAAAGATATTACGCTTTACTCGTTTTGTAGGAATTTAACGATATTTGGAGTGATTTTGTGACAAATACGAGCATTGCGACCTAGAAGCATCAAGAATCGAGCGATTACACCCAATTGGAAGCCAATTATATTGAGTCTAGAGTCATAGTAATGATTCGTGTGTCAAAAGAAGCATGGATGATCAAACTTTTGGGTTCGCTATACCATACGGGGTTCGACAATGAAATTTAAAATTTTTAATCGAATTAAACAAGTGCATTCATCATAATAAATACTAACCCCGTAGGTTCTCGTAAGCGATTGTAACGATTGACATTTTCGTTATCATACGAGAATGTAGGTCCCAAAGGGTGTAAGTGTAAGGTTTAGAAGGGGGGTTGAATAAACCTTACCAAATTTTCGATTTAGTCCTTTTAAATCTCTGAGTTAATTCTACATGACTTTGTCCTTGATGGACAAATGAATTAGTCACTCAAGAGAGTTAATCTCTCTCAGAACATTCGAATTTGTTGATGGAGTAACTCGGTTTGTTGGCTACAATTTAACTCATTTGTGGTTTTATTTTTACGAGGAAGACTTAACACCCTTAAGTTTGATTACGAAAGATATTAGAGCTTGATTTAGTACTTGTAAATTATCAAATGGATAGCAAATTTATCACGAGATATAAGCGTTAAAAGTGCGCAGGAATTTAAATCTTTGAAATGTAAATGACACAAGTAAAGTTTTTATAGAGGTTGAAGATGGGGTAATTCTTCTACTCCTCTCTTCTCCAACTCTGGAGGAATCCACTAAGTAATGATCGGTTTACAAAGTGGTAATGAGTCCCGGATACAAGTCTTGATCACAACGGCCGACTTGATCCTTAGGGACTCGATGAGACGCCTTGATCACTCGGTGGCTTCTCGTGCGACTCTTCTTCTTCACGGGGCGCTTGCGCTTTGCTACTACACTCACTTGCTCAAGCTCTTTGGATTTGATCACGAAGCCCTCCAAAAGTTTAAGACTTGGTTCAACCTTGAACCTTTCTACAATCCTTTCTCGGAAAGTAGACCCCTTGTTTTCAAAGTATTTTTCTCTTCAAGCGATTGAAGTTCTCTTTCCTTCACAGGTGAGTGTTGGATTGATGTACTTCAAATGTAGCTTGAGGATTGAGATTGCTTGATTTTTCTAATGTGCTTGTCTATCTCACGTATGTGTCATTCATGCATCCTTCTCTCTCAAACAAACTCCTCGGCCTTTTATAGTGAACTTTCAAAAATTTGCCCGTTGAAGAGATAGGCTTATTTTTGAAAGTCACTTTCGATCGTTGGCTTGCGATTCTTGGAATTGCCATTTCCTCGTATGAATTGTTCTTTCACCTTTTCAGAGTTCGACACGGTGTAGTGCTTCCCATTGGTTCATTCCATTTTCACGCTCGACCGAGCACTCCGAGAAAGGTGGTATGGAGATATTACTTGTTTAAGTAAATCTCTTGATTTACGGCAACGGTTCTTTTTACGATTATCTCGACTTTCGCATTTCCTTGCTTTCCCAGGTGACTTAGAGTCGCTTCCAATCATTGGATGACTCTTTCACTTCAACTTGAGACTTGGCTTTTCTTGAGCCGACTGACGATGCTCCACTCGGTGCATCTCATTTGCTTCTTCTTGTGAGTTCCCGTCTACTCCTCTTTGCCATACTCAAATTTGTCTCACAGTGAGTCTTCCTTCCGTCTTGATTGTCTTCTTGCATGTTAGGGCGTAGTATCTTGACTCAGCCTTGGCGGCTCTATTCATTACAATGCATTTTACAACAAGAATTGGGGTGCCAACTTTCTATTCTAAGTTTTACATGGCATTCATCAAAATCTAAACAATAAAATTCCTAACAATTTCCCCCTTTTTGATGATGCCAAAACTTAAATCATACAAAGATGCAAATAACAAAGATACATACGAGATAGTGTATTGACATAGAATGTATGCGCGAGAATCAATCTTTTTATTGATCATATCATTCTTGTACTTTACACTGTTGTTTACAAGGTGTATCGAGTACATTTTGTCTATCTTTGAAAATAAAGAATTTATAGCTTTATTATTACGTAAGACTTACATTGTATGTATTTACATGATAAAATACACGAAGGGTTGACAAAGAACACTTCATCTCCTTATTTGTCTCCTTCTTTCATCTTGATCAAAGATCTTCTTCTCTTCTCCTCTTTTTCTCGTCGTCAATTTTTCTTTTTTCTTCTCATATGCCTTCCCCTGGCGGCTTCATCTTTCCTTGTTCTTTCCTGTCTCTCTCCCGCCATGCATTGAGTTTGTCTTTTGTTTTCTTCTTCTATTCTCTTTGCATACTCGGCGTTAGTTTTAGCCACTCGCAAATTTGCCACTTGGTCAAGCCCAGCCCCAAGAGATCCCTCCTTTCTTTCCAGGATCTACGTATTCGATATTCTTGGGAGGCCTCAGGTCAAGCTTCTTCCTCCACTTTCGCTTCCCTCTACCTCGGGCGTATCTTGTCGGGGTCTTCTTCTTGATGATTGATTAGCGAGTGGCCGGCAGAGTGATCGCTTAGGAAGTCTCATTTGTCTGTCGCCTTCTTCACATAATGTGAGACCCTTTTCCCAAGAGACAAGTCCCAAGCTTGAGCCATGGACATATTTGCAAAATATCCTTGATTCGAGCGTTTTGAATTCGTCAAATGATCGTGGCTCTGTCCCGACATCCGAAATGGCATACGTGTCTCTATCAACTGGAATGCCTCCATGTTCTTTCAAGATTTTCATCACCCTGGCATCCATTCTTCCTTCCACTTCCTTCATCCCTGTTTCAATTGCTTTTCTCTTCTCGGCCCATAGATACAGAGTGTTGGAGTGGCGAGTCACTGGGAGTTTTCGCTTATAATGTCACCGTGTGAGGACCCTGTTGGGGGTTTGTGCAATCATCAATGTTACATCTTTTGATCCTTCCCCCTCAACAAGTTTTCCTTTCTTGATTTCAAGACTTCCTCACTGTTTTTCCCTTCTCTTTGCTCCTTTCTTTTTCGGCTTTGATTTTTCTTTGCTTTAAGGTATTCCTCTTCCCCTTTTTGGCATCATCAAAGGATAGAGGAACCCGGGAACATCTTTGGCAAGCATGAAGTCGAAATCTTACGATGGTGGAATTCTCGCTTCAAGTCTGCTGCGTTGTATGCAGCTCGGAATTCAAAACGAGTAGCGTTGGATTCTTTGAAATCGGCTTCATCTCGGCCATGAGAAGGCTGAATTTTCTTGTCATGTGTTCTTCCAAACGTTTGTATATCATTTGCATTTCGCTCACGCAGCTGACTTGATCTCGGCAGTGTGAGCTTCATGCATATGCTCAATGTGTTCCTCGCCCGTTTTCGCATTTTCGACTCTCACACCAGACTTGTTGAACAATTGTGCGAAGTATCTCACCTGTTCCACACGCATTGTTCTTTCTTTGTTGCCACCATTCCCTTATTCGAATTTTATGCCTCTTAAGTCAATTTGTAAAGGGTGGCATCTCGTTGTCCAATCGCATGTCCAAAGAGGCCTCGATGCCTCTCCATCCTTTCAACTTTCAAGCAAAGAGTGCCTTGAACACTTCTCGAACTTGGTGATTCTTACATTGCGGTGATGGCCATACAACATCGAAGTCATAAGTGGAACAATGGTGTCCGTTGGAAGAACAGGAGGTGGTTTGTGATAGCGTGCTTGTTCATTTTTCGACTCTTCGTGGAGTTCGTATCTCCGGTGAGAAAAGGAAAGATTCTACAAAAGATTCATCACCGCCAACAGGATCATTCGATGATGAGCGGTGCGCGTGAAGTTCTTTTGGGAATCGATCCTTGTAGAGCTTGAGGAGCGGGCGAGTGGTTTTCGGTTGTTGGGTTTGGTTGTGAAATAGACCGAACTGGCGAGCCTCAGCTATCTTATGACTTCGTTGGTCTCGGTGATTTTTCCTTTTGATGAGACTTGTCCTCGGCCTTATCAAGCGTCATCGGACGATGATGAGATTTCTAGTGGTGGCTCATCATCAAAGTTAAAAGTTTGACGAGTAGTCTTGGGATCGACTTGCTCGTGCACTGGAACATCCGGTGAGTCGTTTGGATTTGTCATGGGGGTTGACTACTTCTTCTTCACCTTCGATCCCGGAAAAGTGACATCGGGGTTGTCTGGGAATCATGAAGTGCGCGATCTCCTTCTCGGATGGGTCTATGATAGTGGAAGGGATGTTCTCTACTTGACTTCTTTACCCGGAAGTCTCAACCTCGTGGCCTTCATTTCCTCCGGCGGTCTCTCTGCTGCGAGGCCTGGTCCTCCTTTCGACAGTGTCGGTGTCTTAGGGTCTTCTACAATGGCATCCATTGAGTCTCAACCCCATGGATTGCACTTTCATCGCCCAGTGTTAACTCCCGGGTACATTCCTTCTTCCTCGTGCCTCGATTGCATCGGCGGCGTCATTAACGCCGAGAGCGGTTGGCACCTCCGAGACGAGTCTCAAGCTGCGAGCCGTTGATGGCAACTTGCTATTCTTCTTGTGATTGTAATTTCTCTTCTTCGCCTCCTTGCTTCTTTGTGGAGTCATCTGCGACATCCTCCGACCTTGCTTTGCGGTGGAGGAGTTTCCCCTCGGTAGGCGCACCGGTGAGTGACTTGGAGTGGGGTCACTTGTCTCTAGACTCCCTGTTGCAATTGATGGTTCACCGTTGGGCGGTGGTAGCACACCTTCAATAGGGGTTGGCTCGATTGGGGTCCCCACTAGCCCGGTTTCATCGCCATTTCCTTATTGCCTTCTTCCGAGTGAGTGGGGAAGTGGTAGCAGCAACATCGGTGGCTATTTCTTTGAACCACTCCCATTGGATCGATTTCATTTGTGTTCGGAGGACTCTCCTGGTCCTTCCATCGGTCTTTGCTCGTGAAGGATTCTTGATTCATGCAATGTTTGTCTTTGCATTTGTAACTCTTACGGGCGAACATTCTCGGTTCCTCGTCACTTTCGGAGAAGACATCAAGGAGAGGATGTGTGTGTTCGTGGTGCGGAGATAGGGCGGATGCTTGCCTTCTCACGTGCTTCGGCTTCTTGGCTTGCTTTGCTCTCTCCCCTGTCCTTGTAGATTTGCGGGATGTCTAGCGATTGTCCTCATCAAGTCTTTGGGAGCAGCGATAGTTAGTCCGAGGAAATTTAGCGAGTTCCTCTTCTTCTTCTATGAACTCGGGCCGTTGGAACTGTTCCTTGACTTGCTCAACTTCCATTTTCTCCACTCACGCATGAGATGATTTTGAATGTCCGGGTAAGGTGGAGATAGGATCATTACATCACTCTGCTTGGGTTCTGGTTCTTGTGCTTGGTGTGTGAGCTACGGTGTGTCTTGAGTTGCCCTCTGGCCGGGTCGCCTCAAAGCAGACTTGGTCATTTGTTTCATCAACTACATCGGAGACTCTACTTCTCCAGTAGTCTCTGTATTTGTGCTAGCCGAGATAAGCGACTCATTTGGTTTCTCTGTTCGGACGGCTTGACGAGTCTTCTTCGTCTCTGGTTTGTACCGTGGGAATTTACAGTTCGAGGCGGTGTCCTCTCGAGTCTCGGGGCGGCGGGGGCAGTCTTTGGTGTTTGTTTACGAGGAGGCCGTGCAGGCTTGTCGGTTCTCCTCCTTTTGACGATCGGAGAAGGTATTTGTGAGTCCTTCTCGCCCGGCTTGCTGCGAGGGGCGGGTGACTTTCAGGGCGGGGCGGGTTTCTCGGGCAGGGCGGGAGCATGTTTGTTTTTTTCTTTCTTTGCGCGGGCGATTCATTCTTCTCGCATTTGCGGGCGACTTTCTTCTTAGGCTGGAGAGAGGAAGCATTTGTATCTTGGGTCGGTGATTCCCCCTCCTGGTGTCACTCTCTTGGCGTAAGCTCGCCGAGCACCGAGAGAGGTTAGCTCGAACATTCTCTTGTTGACATGGAAAGCCTTCCCATGTCAAGAGGTACTCCTTTCACCTCCAATAGCCGGCCAATCACTAGGCCATATCTAGGGATCCTCCAAATGTGCCATCTTCTTTGAAGGACTTGTTCCCCATGTTTTGGCAGTCTGCTTGTAGATAAACTCGGCCAGTTTATCTTCTTTTCTTCGATGATTGCGGCCATCACAACCTTGACTTTGCCTTAGATAGTTGGTCAAAGTCGCCAAATTTGATGTCGATACATTTGGCAACTATGTCCAACAATTTGTGATAATCCTCCTTGTGATCTCTTGTTTCTTTGTGTATATAATTTTATCGGCAAGGTCGGACTTGGCTATTTCTTTCCATGCGTCGGCCCAAGTTTACATCGACTTCCTTAATCTCGATTTGCTCTTACCGCAGGTAGTGAGCAATATTGACCAAATCTTGGCGGTGATAGTCACCGCTTCAGTGAGCGGATGACTTGATTCCTTCGTCGTGAATCTCGGCATTCACGTAGAATTATCGCGACCTCCTCCACATAGGTCATAGGATATTCAGCGTTAGAAAGCGGTTTTAGTCCGGGCGTTTCCAACTTTTCGGCGATTTTCATCACCAGGGTGTTGTCGGACCCGCTTCACCATTCCGTCGAAATCCACCGTCGAACCGGTGTGGATTTGCTTTCCTAGCTTGGTAAAGTCATAAGTTGGTGCCATTTCTCAGGATTATATCAAGAAAAATCTCGAGAAATTGATTTGAAGGTTGATAGGGTTTTGAGTATTTGCCTTTGCCTTTTGAGAGAAAGATATGAGCGAGTTTTAGAAGTGTGAGAGAGAAAGCGGACGAAAATGGTTTAAATATGGTTTATGAAAGGGCGTGCAGACGGTTTTGGTGTGATCGAAATCAACGGCTTGGATTTATGACGCCTATTGAGCATTTCACGTCTCGTATTTAATGCGGCAAAGCATTTATATCCAATCATAAGCTTAGTGTGCGCTTTTTATGTCCGTACACATCATCATTATCGACGTGTTCCTTAAAACATTCCGCTAAGTCAAACGATTTGCGTTTTTGTCACTTTGCTCATAAGTTATTCAACTTATCTCTTAGGTGATTTAACTCTACTCCTCGATTCTCTTGGTGACTCGGCTATCACTGACTCGTGTATTGTCTTTCCGTCTGGTGATTTCTTGGTGATTTTGTTTTTCAGCTCTTTTTCACTCCTTTTCTGTTCTAATTCTCTTCTTTGATTCGTCTGAGTGTCAGCTCAGTTCAATTAACCCCAACTCATGCTTGAGTTCTTCAAATCTTGACTCACATAATGGTTTTGTGAAGATGTCAGCTAGTTGTTTATCGTTGAGATGTATTCCAAGATAATGTCCTTCTTTTCAACATGATCTCTTATGAAATGATATCTGACATCTATATGTTTTGTTCTTGAGTGCAACACAGGATTTTGAGTGATTGCAATGGCACTTGTGTTATCACACATGATTGGAATTTCTTTTTCTTCAACTTCATAGTCTCTCACCTTCTTTGTCTCATCCATAGGACTTGGGCACAACAGCTGCCCATGACTATGTATTCGCCTCATTTGTAGAGGTGGCTATTGAGTTTTGCTTCTTGCTAAACCAGAAATTAGTCTGTTTCCTAGCATTTGACATGTGCACGAAGTGCTCTTCTGTCCACTCTGCATCCAAAGATAGTCGAGAATCTGAATAGCCAATTAGCTTGAATCCACCTTCCTTTGGATACCATAGGCCTACTTCTTGGCTTCTTTCAAGTATCTCAATATTCTCTTACCATTTCTTTGTCATATGGCTCTCTTTTGGAGCAGATTGAAATCTTGCACATACACCTACAGACAAAGGTGATGTCCGGCCCGCTTTGTGAGATAGAGCAATGATCCAATAAGTGCTTCGTATCTTGTTTGATCTGCTGGCTTGCCATCCGCATCCATGTCCATTTTGTGATGTGTTCATTGGTATTTTTACGAAGACTTCTCTTCCATACCAAACTTCTTCATTAAATCTACGGTATATTTTGTTTGACTTATGAAGGTTCCATCCTTCAACTGTTTCACTTGAAGTCCGAGGAAGAATGTCAGTTCTCCCATCATGCTCATTTCAAATTTACTTTGCATGAGGTTTGAGAATTTTCACATGACTCTTTGTTAGTGGATCCAAAAATGATGTCATCCACATATATTTGAACAAGCAAATATACTCTTCTTGTCTTGAATTACGAAAAGTGTTCTATCTACTTTTCCTTTTGTGAATCCATTTTCGATTAGGAATTGTGACAGGGTATCATACCATGCTCGGGTGCCTGTTTCAATCCATACAGGCTTTCTTGAGTTTGTATACCTTGTCTCAAGAGTCTTACGCTCAAATCCTGGAGGTTGTTCAACATATACTTCTTCTTCCAATAAACCGTTTAGGAATGCACTTTTTACATCCATCGATATACAATGAAATTCTTGTGAGTGCATAGGCAAGAAACATCCTTATAGCTTCCAACCTTGCTACAGGGGCAAATGTTTCATCAAAATCTATCCCTTCTTCTTGGCAATATCCTTTGGCTACCAAGTCTTGCTTTGTTTCTTACCACATAACCTTCCTCGTTCATCTTATTTCGAATACCCATTTGGTTCCAATAACATTTTGATGTATGGGTCTTTGCACTAATTCCCATACTTTATTTCTCTCAAAATGATTGACTCTTCTTGCATAGCTTGAATCATGTGTGTCGTCAATGCTTGTGACACATCTTTGGGCTCTATTTGCGAAATGAAGCATGTGAACATTGCTTCTTGTTGAGTTCGGATCTTGTCTTGACACCTTCTCTTATATCTCCAATGACAAGTTTACGGTGGATGGTCTCTCGGCCATCTTACGTCAGGTTGGAGTGAGTTAGGCTGGATTGATCGACTTGGTTTGTGTTCTTTGTCGCGGGTCGACTCTTTCGTGGTCACTTAGCCGCAAATTTTCATTGCTTTTGAGATTGACTATCTCATCTTCTTACGAATTGATAATTCCGGCTTGACTTCAAAGATAGGGACCCTTCACGTATGATTGGATGATTGACTTATCGGTGACTCTTCAATGTCTTCTCCATTTACATTTGGCTCATCGAATACTACATGAATGGATTCTCTCCGTAACCATAGTTCTTTTGTTGAGTATCCTGTAGGCTTTGCTTTGGTGAGTATCTAAGAAGATACCTCATCGACTTTAGCATCAAAAGCCTTTAGGTTGTCTTTGCCATTGTTGTGAATGAAGCATTTACATCCAAATATTCGAAATATGCAACATTTGGTTTTCTTCCGATCCGGATCTCGTAGGGAGTCTTTGTCATTGTCATTTTATCATACATCCTGTTTTGGGTGTAGCAAGTTGTGTTGATTGCTTGACCCCAAAATCTTTTTGGTAACCCCTTGACTAACATGGTCCTTGCTTTGCTTCTTTGAGGGTTCTGTTCCTTCTTTCGCAACTCCATTCTCTTTGAGTCCTTGCGGTGATAGTTCATGACCAATACCATTCTCAATACAAGATCTTGAGTTATTATTCCATTGACAAACTCGGTTCCTCTATCCGATCTTATTTTGATAATGGTTTGACTCTTCTCATTTTGAATCCTCTTCATCATTTGTGGTAGTTTTTGTAGAGTTTCTTTCTTCTTGCACATGAATATTGTCCATGTATATCTTGAGTAGTCATCTACTACCACCAAGGTGTATTTCTTTCCACTTATCTTAATTTGGTTCCATGGGCCAAATAGATCCATATGAAGCGGATGCAATATTCTTGTTGAGGATGGGCATGTCTTTTCTTTGAACAGCGACTTGATTTGTTTTCCCTTCGACATGCATCACATATACTCTCCTTCTTGTATCGAGTCGGAAGTCCTTCTACAAGATGACTTCTTGCTAGCTTGTTAATTGTTTTGAAATTGGGTGACTCGACTTTTTTGCCCACCAACTTGATTCATTTTGTGTGCTCTTTGCTAGTAGGCATGTCTTTGGGTGTTGCGGTTGACCAATCCACTACATACATATTCTTTACATCTACTTCCTTGCGATACAACTTCATTTGATTCATATCCTTGATTTGGCATACACCCATGTTGAATCCAACATTGTAGCCCTTGTCACGTAGCCGAGCGATACTCGATAAGTTGAAGTTGAGTCCTTCAACATATGCAACATCTGTGATTTCTAATCCATTCCTCTTGATGGATCCAATGCCTCTTATTTCACCGGGAGCTTCATTTCCTCCAAATATGACTTTGGCTCCTTTGACTTCCTTGAATTTTGATGATTTCTCTTATTTCTGTCATATGTCCGGAAGCGACCACTATCCATGTACCAGGTTCCTTGGCACTCATTTGTTCCTTGAACCCGCAATCAAGGAAATTAAGTTTTAGGTACCCATACTTGTCAGGTCGAGGGGTTAGAATTGTAAGATGATCCAACCAACCTATAGCCAAATGATTTGACTAAGGGGTTGCCATCTATCGAGTGCCATAATCATAATTAATCCTGGCAAATTGCTTGGGGATTCTAGGTTCATACAAATTGTCTCTTTTGTCGTATGCTGCATATGTGTTTTAGCAATTGCCTTCCTTGGGTAATTGTGGTGTTTTTGAGTGTAGTGCCTAGGTATATGTGTGTCTTTGATGAAAGCTCTTGTGCTTTTGGAATGGCCTTTTTCTTGAGTTCTAGGACTTTGCCATTTGGGCTTATATTCCATAAGTCTATCTTGATAGTTCACATTATTCCAATCACTTGGCTTGGATATTTTCTACCATTCCCATCATATGTATTTCTTTTATGGATTTTCTGGGATTTTTGGTAGCTCTACTTCCTCTTTCTGAGTATTTTGTTTGGAGTTTTTTGAGGACTCGGGTGAATCTCTTCTCTTGTCCTTTCAAAGATACTCAATCGGTCAAGTTTTCCTTTTCCTTTGTAACCAAGGCCCGTTTGCTTAGTATTGTGCTTTGGAGTGAAAGTGTGTGCAATATTTAGAGTTTTGGATTTTTCGAGGACTCTTCATGACTTGAAGATCCTTTTTCCAAAATTACTCTTGAGGTTTGACATGGCACAAAGGAATTAAATCCTAAGCTTTGTCTTGTCTCCACATTCTCTTTGACTCATAATAAGATCATCCAATGATTTAGATGCCTTAGTGAATGAGGTAATAACATTTTTGAGGTCATTCTCCTCTTTTCTATAGCGGCAATTTCGCTACTAATTTAGCATTTTCAGCCTTTAAACTTTCATTTTCATGACTATTTGACTTAGAGTACTCGGCTCCTTAGTCGACTTTGAGTTTTGACCTTTAAGTAGGCTGTTTTCCTCATTCAATAGTGTGTGTGAGGATTTAATGTGCTCAAAATCTTTCATCATTTTGCCTAATGAATCATAAAGATCGAGTAGGTGATGAAGTGTGTGTGTCACGATCACTGTCACTAGTGTCCGAGCTTGTTGAATTAGATTGTACCTCATCTTCTTGATCTTGTTCTTTGGCCATTAAGCGGATCAAGGCTTCTTCTTCGAGTCACTCGAGTAGTCACTTCACTGCTCTCTCGAATCATTTGTCTCTCTTGACTTGGTTGTCTCATCTCTCTGCCATCATTGCCTTTTTCTTTTCTTGTCTTCTTTCTCGAAGACCTTTCTTTCTTCTTCATTCTGTACTTGTTGACTACAAGATATGAGCAAATCAATGGCATAGTGACTGGTTGTCTACAATTCCAACATAGATATTCAGCCTTTTGATCGACTCTTTCTACTCTTGAGTTGTCAGCCCTTTGATACTCAACTTGTTGATGATGCATTCTCTTGGTTGGCCTATCATCCCTTGATTTGGAGGGAGCCGAGTGTCTTCCGGAAGATTCACCCTTTCCTCTCTTGTAGTTCTTGTTAAAGAACTTGTTAAATCTTTTAACCATCGGGCTATTTCTTCGGGTCAATTGCCTCTTTGACCTCGACTCTCTTCCCATCTTTGACAATTAGAGCAAATTTGTTTTGGGTACAATTTGTCTCTTCCTGGTCTTTTCTTCTCGGCTCAAACTCATAGGCTTTGAGGTCCGAGAATAGTTCATGGTTGGATGTCTTTGATAGGTCCATGGAATGTCTCGGTGCCATGACCTTCATTTCCCATTCAAATTTGGAAGACTTTTTAGGATCTTCATACACATTTTTCATCGTGTATATTCCTTTCCAAGTGTAGATGACTCATTTGTGATTTACGAAACCGAGCGTCTAGTTGATCAGATTCTCTCCCGAGATCATTTTGAAATTTTCAAACTTACGTACGATGTACCCACCGATAATTTGTTTTCTTTGATTTGCTTCGAGCCTTCACAAATCAATGTCACTTTGTCCTCCCGATTTCTTTAGCCGTTTTGCATGATTTGACTTTGTTGAACATGGCTTTGTCAAGGTTTTGTAGAGGATGTCCTTGGCTACATTATCCAGGTTGTATCTTTTTCTCATCATTTGTCCACTCGGTTCTTGGTTTTTCAACCATGACCGGGTCTAGGAGCAACATCTTCTTCTCCTTCAAATTGCAACTCTTTGTGTTTGTGTTCACCTTTAATATTTGTAGAGGCCCATCTTCTATTACTATCCACATCTCATCATGTAATCTTTGATAGATGAGCCGCATACGAATTTTCCAATCATCAAATTCTTCAATAGTGAACATAGGGATGCGTGTCAAATTTGCTTCCATGATAATGACTTTTAATAAAAAGAGTTTTGAAAGTTTAAGTACTAAAGCGGACTTTGAAAAGTTTGGAGATCTAGTTCAAGAACGGTGCGGAGGGTTCAATGAACCAACCGCTCCGATACCACTTGTAGGTCCCAGGGGTGTAAGTGTAAGGTTTTGAAGGGGGGTTGAATAAACCTTACCAAATTTTCGATTTAGTCCTTTTAAATCTCTGAGTTAATTCTACACATGACTTTGTCCTTGATGGACATCGAATTAGTCACTCAAGAGAGTTAATCTCTCAAAGTTCAATTTGATTTGTTGATGGAGTAACTTTCATTGTTGGCTACAATTTAACTTGTGGTTTTATTTTCATTGGAAGACTTAACACCCTTAAGTTTGATTAAGCAAGATATTAGAGCTTGATTTAGTACTTGTAAATTATCAAATGGATAGCAAATTTATCAACAGATATAAGCGATTAAAAGTGCGAGAATTTAAATCTTTGAAATGTAAATGACACAAGAAAGTTTTTATAGAGGTTCGAAGATGGGGTAATTCTTCTACTCCTCTCTTCTCCAACTCCTGGAGGAATCCACTAAGTAATGATCAATTTACAAAGTGGTAATCCCAGATACAAGTCTTGATCACAACGGCCGACTTGATCCTTAGGGACTCGATCGAGACGCCTTGATCACTGGTGGCTTCTCGTGACGACTCGAAGCCTTCTTCACAGGCGGTACCGCCTTGCTACTACTGACTCACTTGCTCAAGCTCTTTGGATTTGATCACGAAGCCCTCCAAAAGCTTAAGACTTGGTTCAACCTTGAACCTTTCTACAATCCTTTCCGGAAAGTAGACCCTTGTTTTCAATATTTTCTCTTCAACTCGATTGAAGTTCTCTTTCCTTCACAGTGAGTGTTGGATTGATGTACTTGAAATGTAGGCTTGAGGATTGAGATTGCTTCAGATTTTTCTAATGTGCTTGTCTATCTCACGTATGTGTCATTCATGCATCCTTCTCTCTCAAACAAACTCCTCGGCCTTTTATAGTGAACTTTCAAAAATTTGCCCGTTGAAGAGATAGGCTTATTTTTGAAAGTCACTTTGCGATCGTTGGCTTGCGATTCTTGGAATTGCCATTTCCTCGTATGAATTGTTCTTTCACCTTTTCGAGTTCCCGACACGGTGTAGTGCTTCCCATTGGTTCATTCCATTTGCACGCTTCTCTGGGACCGAGCACTCGAGAAAGGTGGTATGGAGATATTACTTGTTTAAGTAAATCTCTTGATTTCTCGTACAGCAACGGTTCTTTTACGTTTTTCGACTTGGACTGCATTTCCTTGCTTTCCCCAGGTGACTTAGAGTCGCCTTCCAATCATTGGATGACTCTTCGCGTCACTTCAACTTGAGACTTGGCTTTTCTTGAGTGACTTGATCGATGCTCCACTCACCGCTTCTTCAGCAGAGTTCCCGTCTACTCCTTCTTTGCCATACTCACTGTCTCACAGCAGAGTCTTCCTTCAGTCTTGATTGTCTTCTTGCATGTTAGGGCGTAGCTGTCTTGACTCGGCTTGGCCAGCTCTATTCATTACAATGCATTTTACAACAAGAATTGGGGTGCCAACTTTCTATTCTAAGTTTTACATGGCATTCATCAAAATCTAAACAATAAAATTCCTAACAGAGAATATAAATTTTGATTCGTAAGTGAAAAGGAAATTACCCTCGCAGAGTCTTCTCCTTTAGCGAAGATTGAGAGGGAATCAATTCCTGATATGTGGCAATCACCAAAACTCCAAATGCTCGCCAATAGGGATTCGACGTCTCCCCTCCAATCGAGTCCACCTTTTGTTTGTAGACACCGGAATAAATCTTTCGCTAGTAAAATAGTGTACACAAGAAACAAGAGATCTGAAAGAGGATTATCACAAGTCGTTGGACATAGTTGCCAAATGTATTGACATCAAATTTTTTGTGACTTTGACCAATCAATCAAAAGCAACGCCGATTGTAATGGCCGCAATCATCGCAGAAAAAGAAAATAAACGGGTCGAGTTTGTCTACAAAGCAGACTTGCGCGTAACGTAGGGAACAAATCCTTCAAGGAAGATGGCACATTTGGAGGTTCTCTAGGATATGGCCTAGTAATTGGCGGTGATGGAGGTGAAAGGAGTCCCTATTAGACATGGGAAGGCATTCCATGTTAACAAGAGGATGTTTAGAGCAAAACTCTCGGCGCACGTAAGAGAGCCTACGCCAAGAGAGGCGACACGAGTGAGGGGAATCGGTGACCTCAAGATACAGCTTGTTTCCTCTCCACCCAAGAAGAAAGCCCAACAAGAAGAAGATCACGCCCGCAGCAAAAAAGTCAAACTTGCTCCCGCCGCAGCAGAGAGTCACTGCCCCGCAGTGTCTCCCGCAAAGCAGAGCGGTCGAGAAGGACACTCAAATACCTTCTCCGATCGTCAAAAAGAGGAGAACTGACAAGCCAAGACGGCCGGCTCCTCGAGAAAAGACACCAAAGACGGCCCCCGCCGCCCAAGACTCAGAGGAAACCGTCTCGAACCAGAAATCCTCTGGTACAAACTAGAGACGAAGAAGAATTGTCAAGCACTCCGAGCTTGAGAAACCGGCCGAGTCGCCCACTCACTGGAGCAGATCACGGAGATCGCGGGAGAAGTAGAGTCTCGGATGTAATTGATGAAACAGCCCAAGTCTCTGCAAGGCGTCAGCAGAGGCAAATCAAGAAATAGCTGTAGTCCGAGCACTGAGACACAAGAAGAAGCGGGTAGAGTGATAGTGATGTGATGATTCTATCCCCACCTTACCCGGACATCCAAAATCGTCTGCGAGAGTGGAGGAAATGGAAATTGAGTCGATCCAGGAACAGTTCCAACGGCCTGAGTTTATAGAAGAAGAAGAGGAACTGTTGAGCTTCCTTGGATCGACCACTGTACTCAAAGATCTTTGGATGAAGACAATCGCACGAGATATCCTGCAGATCTTCAAGGATAAGGAAAAGGAGAAACAGCAGAGGAAGCCGAGGCACATGAGAAAGCCAAAGATATGCCCTATCTCCGGCACCACGTAACACACACATCCTCTCCTTGATGTCTTCTCGGCGATGATGAGGACCGGGGAGAATGCTTCGCTACAGTAAGAGTTGCAAATGCAAAGCAAGCATTGCACGAATCCATAATCCTTCACGAGCAAAGATTGATGGAGGGACCAGGAGAGTCCTCGAACACACGGTGGAAATTGATCCAATGGGAGTGGTTGACAAATCGCCATGTTGTTGCCGCTACCACTTCCCACTCACTCGGAAGAAGGCAATAAAGGAACTGGCGATGAAACGGGATAGTGGGGACCCCGGTCGAGCCAACCCCTATTGAAGGTGTCTTACCACTGCCCCAACGGCCGAACACTCAATAGAAATAATGGGAGTCCGGAGACGAGTGACCCCATTACAAGTCACTCGGTGGTGCGCCACCCGAGGGGAAACTCCCTCCACCGCAGCAAGGTCGGAGAATGCTGCGGCAGATGACTCAACAACGAATCCAGGAGGCGATGTAGAGAAAATACAAACACAAAAAGAACAAGAAGTTGCCATCAACGAAGCTCGTGATTGAGATCGCCTCGGTGAGGTGCCAACCGCTCAAGGCTAATGACGCCATCGATGCGGTCGAGGCACGAGGAAGGAACAACCCGGGGAGTTAACACTGGGGCGATGAAAGTGCAATCCATGGGGTTGAGACTCCAATGGATGCCACCACGAAAGACCCTAAGACAGTGACATCGTCGAAAGGGAGGTCAAGGCCTGCCTCTGCAGCTTGAGATCATGGGAGGTAATGAAGGCCCACAGGAGGTTGAGACTTCCGGGGTAAAGAAGTCAAGTAGAGAACATCCCTCCGCTATCATCGACCCATCCGAAAAGGAGATAAGCGCACTTCATGATTCCCAGGATAATCCCGATGTCACCTTTCCGGGATCGGCGA
Organism: Rehmannia glutinosa; assembly: GCA_016081115.2. Taxonomy (NCBI): domain Eukaryota; kingdom Viridiplantae; phylum Streptophyta; class Magnoliopsida; order Lamiales; family Orobanchaceae; genus Rehmannia; species Rehmannia glutinosa. Next base: position 74,378,238 of record CM071924.1, on the reverse strand, counting down.
AGAAGAAGAAGCCGAGTCATCCCGCCGATGCATCCAAAAGACTCACCATGCGGATGTTCCAAGCACGAGCAAGTTCGATCCCAAGACTACTCGTCAAACCTTTAATTTTGATGATGAGCCACCAATGGAAATCTCATCATCGTCCGATGACGCTTCCGATAAGGCCGAGGACCGCACTTACTCAATTGGAGAAAGAAATTTGAGACCAACGGCCGTTGAGACAACCGAGGCTCGCAAGCCGGGTCCACTTCACAACAAACCCCAATTGAACTAGAGTCCATCACGCAGCTCCTCAAGTCGCAAAGCAGGTCGATTCCAAAAAGAACTTCACGCGCACCGCTCATCATCGAACAAATCCCGGTTGGCGGTGATGAATCCTTTATAGAATATTTTCCTTTTTCTCTGGAGGTACCCGACCTCCATGAAGAGTCGAGAAAAAGGAACGACGCTACGCTACATGCGGCTCAGCCCCATTTTTCAATCGGGCACCATTGTTTCGGTGATTATGATTTTATTTGCATGGCCATCGATTTAAAACGGAAGAATCAATCAAGTCCCGAAGTGTTCAAGGCATTATTCGGCCGAGATTGAACGGATGGAGAGGCATCGTGCCTCTATGGATATGCGATCGACAACGAGAGATGCAAATCTCACTGGCGATTTAAGAGGCATAACAGTCGAGGATCGGGAATGGTGGCAACAACAAAGAAACAATGCGTGTGGAACAAGTTAGATACTTCGGGACATTGTTCAACAAGCACGTATGGGAGAGTGAAAATGCCGATGCAAAAACGGTTTGAGAGAACATATTGAGCACATGCATGAAGCTCACATTGCCGAGATAAAGCCGCTACGTGAGCAAAACAAGAGTGATCTACAAAGATTTGGAAGAAACCATGAATACAAAATTCAGCCTTCTCATGGCCTGAGATGAAGTCGATTTCACAGAGTCCAACGCTTACTCGACCGAATTTAGGCCGCATACTCTGCAGCAGACTCGAGGCAGAACTCTACCATCAAGAAGCTCGACTTCCGCTTGCAAGATATGTTTCAGTGTCCTCTCTCTTTTGATGATGCCAAAAAGGGGGAAGATGAATACCTTAAAGCCTTTAAAAGATCTCAAAAAGAGGATGCACGAGAGGATGCATTTGTGAAGGAAAGAAAATGGTGAGGAAGCGCTGAAACAAAAGAAAGGAAAAATCACGAGGGGGAAGGATCGAAAGATGTGACCTTGATGATTGCACAAACCCCCAACGGGGTCCTCACACAACGGTGACATTATCGCAAAGAAACTCCTCGTGACTCGCCACTCCAACACTCTGCTATATCTATGCCGAAAAGAGAAAAACAATTGAAGCGAGGGGATGAAGGAAGTGGAAGGAAGAATGGATGCCCGAGTTATGAACATCTTGAAAGAACATGGAGGCATTCAAAGAGACGAGACACATATGCCATCTCGATGTCGGGACAGAGCCACGATCGTTGATGAATTTAAAACGCCGCATCTGAAGGATACTTTGCAAATATGTCTACATGGCTCAAGCTTGGGACTTGTCTTGGGAAAAGGGTCTCACGCTATGTGAAGAAGCCGACAGCAACAGACACGGCATTACTCTCACCGCTGGTCACTCCGCTGGTCACTCGGTTGGAAAGAAGAAGACCCAAAGACAAAGACACGCCTGCAGGTAGAGGAAGAAGCGGTGGTGGAGGAAGAAGCTTGACCCAGGCCTCCGCCCAAAAACATTGAATATGTAGATCCAAGCAAGAAAGGAGTGATCTACTAGGGTGGCCTTGACCAAGTAGCAAATTTGCAAGTGGCTAAAAACCGCCGAGTATGCAAAAAGAATAGAAGAAGAAAACAAGAGACAAACTCGGCTATGGGAGGAAAGACAGAAAGATTAAGAAGAGATGAAGTCGCCAGGAAGGCATATGAAAAGAAAAAGAAGGCGGTGACGATGAGAAAAAGAGAAGAAGAGAAGAAGATCTTGAACAAGATGAAAGAAGGAGACAATGAAGGAGATGAAGTGTAGCTGTCCACCCTTCGTGTATTTTATTATGTAAATACATACAATGTAAGTCTTCTCAAATAAAGCTATAAATTCTCTATTTTTTGTGTAGACAAATATGTGCTCGACGATACACCTTGGAAAAAGATTTGTGTAAAAGAACAAGAATGTTATGATCAATAAAAGGATTGATTCGCGCATACATTCTATGTCAATACACTATCTCAGTATGTATCTTTGCTATTTGCATTTATGAATGGTTTAAGTTTTGGCATCATCAAAAAGGGGGAAATTGTTAGCAAATTTATTGTTTAGATTTTGATGAATGCCATGTAAAACTTAGAATAGGAGTTGGCACCCCAATTCTTATTGTAAAATGCATTGTAATAAATAGAGCCAAGCCAAGCCGAGTTAAGTCGCCACGCCCTAACATGCAAGAAGACAACCGGAGACTAGAAGGAAGACTCACCGCGAGACAACTTAGTATGGCAAAAAGAAGAGTAGACGGAACTCTACTAAAAAGCGGTGAGATGAGATGCGGTGAGTGGAGTATCACCAAGTCAACTCGAGAAAAGCCAAGTCTCAAGTTGAAGTGACAGAAGAGTCATCCATGATTTGAAGTCGACTCTAAGTCACCTGGGGAAAGCAAAGAAATGCAGTCAAGTCGAGATAATCGTAAAAGATCCGTGGCACGGAAATCAAGAGAATTACTTAAACAAGTAATATCTTCATACTACCTTTCTCTGAGTGCTCACCCTTAAGCGTGCAAAAGGAATGAACCAATGGGAAGCACTACACCGTGTCGAACTCTGAAAAGGTGAAAGGACAATTCATACGAGGAAATGGCAATTCCAAGGATCGCAACAAGACAAGCAACGATCGCAAGTGACTTTCAAAAATAAGCCTATCTCTTCAACGGGCAAATTTTTGAAAGATCACTATAAAAGGCGAGGAGTTTATTTGAGGAGGATGATATGAGAGTGACACAAGTTACTGAGACCAACCAAACAACGCGTTCAAGCAATTATTAGAAAATCAAACATTCTCAATCCTCAAGCCTACACTACGAAGAACATCAATCCAACACTCACCGTGAAGGAAAGATAACTTCAATCAGTTGAAGAGGAAAACACTTTGAAAAATCAAGGGGTCTACATTCCACGAAGGATTGTAGAAAGGTTCAAGGTCGAACAAGTCTTAAGCTTTTGGAGGGCTTCGTGATCAAATCCAAAGAGCTTGAGCAAGTGAGCTGTAGTAGCAAGGCACTGTGAAGTGAAGAAGCCGAGTCGCACGAGAAGCCAATTTGAGTGATCAAGGCGTCTCAGATCGAGTCCCAAAGAATCAAGTCATTTGTGTGATCAAGACTTGTATCCTGGACTGTTACCACTTTGTATACCGATCATTACCTAGTGGATTCCTCCAGGAGTTGGAGAAGAGAGGAGTAGAATAATTACCCCATCTTCGAACCTCTATAAAAATTTCATTGTGTCATTTACATTTCAAAGACTTTAATTTCGCATCTTAATTGTTTAATTCTCACGACATATCTCGCTATCCACTTGATAATCTTTAAGTACTAAATCAAGCACTAAATCCTTGCTTAATCTAACTTAAGGGTGTTAAGTCTTCATGCTGAAAACAAAACCACGGTGGAGTTAATTTAGACTCAACAAAATGAGTTAATCCATCAACAACTCGATTGAGTCTCGTTGAGAGACTAACTCTCTTGATTGACTAACTTGGTCTGTCCATCAAGGACATAGGTGTAGTATTAACTCACGAATATTTTAAAAGGACTAAAACGAAAATTTGGTAAGGTTTATTCAACCCCTTCTAAACCTTACACTTACACCCCTTGGGACCTACAATGATCAAACAACGAGGGGATTTATCTCAAGGAACGTCCAAACGCGCCTGGAATTTCCAAAGACTAGGTGGTTTAGTAATTTGGTCATAACTTTCTCTACAAAATTGATATTGAGCTGATTCAAGTGGCTACGAAAATCTAAGAGAGAGAGATACAACTCTTATGAAGACCCCATAAGCAAATTCGGACGTTTGTGTGGAGCACGGCTGGTCGGCGTATGAGCACCGCCCGTGCTCCTTGGCGTTTGAGCAAGTTTTGCGGCACCAAGACGGGCCGGGCGTGCCATATGGCATGGCCCATGCTCCTCTGTGGGAAAAACAGAGTTTGACTCGTTTTCAACTAGGTTTCACCCAAACAAAGTACAAATAGACCGGGGTGGCCACAAACAGAAAGACGCGATATTTACCCTAGAAACCGGAGAAAAGAGCGATTTTCCACGGGAAACTTGGAGAGATCGATCAAGACGCAACCACACCTTCGAGGATTGAAGATAGATCGAGAGATCATCATCATCCCCGAGTCACTCATTCCATCATATCGTATTTCAATTAGTTAGATTTTGATTATGGATAATTTGTCTATGAATTATTTATTTTCAATGTCCGGCTAAAACTCTTGTGATTCCGGGTTTGGGAGTAGATTAATAAACACTTTTATGTGATGATTAAGGATAATTGAAGTTAATGTTTTCTTCTCTATTCAAGTACTTTGCTTTAATTCTTGTTTTATCAAAAGGCCTTTGATCTAAACTTGTTTGATGTATTGATTCATAATTCTAACCGATGAGTTTCAATACTAGATCTTGAGTACTTGACACAAATAGATTGCATGATTGAGAAGTCTATGAATATTTGTGAGATCTTTTAATCTTTTGAACTTTTGGGAGTTGGATATCTCATGTTGAGTAGAGATGCTAACATAGATATTCCAATCAATGCTTTTACATACATCTCGAGAGAGGGGGTAAATTACTTTGGTGATTGGTCTATAGAGAAGAATACGTTTAACCTTGGTTTGCTTAACCACGAGCATAAAAGTGGGACATTAATTGAAACCATAACCTAGGAATCCATCCATCCATACTTGATCTTTTAATCGATCTTTACTTTGTTATTTTAGGATTAATTTCTCGCTTTAGTAATAATAAAACCAAACCTTCAAATTTCGATAGTTTAGATAAAAATAGGACTATTATAATCCAATACTTAGTACATTAATTTATTAATCCTCGTGGATTCGACCTTGCAAACCCTATTCTATAAATTGATTCGTACACTTTTGCGGTGAAGCTAAGAAAATAGGCGAACAACAAGTTCATCGATCCGAACAAGATGGAGACGTTGGTGAAATATCGAAGGAAACTCTTGCACTCCTTCATGATATTCGTAAATGAGTCAAGAACCTGGAGGACAAAGCCGAGTTCATCCGGAGGAAGGAAACGATTGATTTTGGGGGGTACCTATTTACACCAAAAAGGCAAACCAACCGAAGTTATACGAAAGATGACAGATGAGGAAAAACTCATTGCTCTAATCAAAGGAAAATCCATCAAAAATTAAAAAGATGGATATTGAAAAGATGAATCTTAAAGATCTACATGACCGGCGAGAATCCTTCGGGATTAGGTATTGTAGATTTAAAGATGAACGCAGCGGTGAGAATCACTTTGGTTACCTATGACCGACAAGGTAGACCAATTCCACCACCACCGCCACCGGACCAATCCTAACGTCGAAGAAAGTATGAGGTTCGCATCATGGAGCTCTCGGGACGAGAGGATGCCACATCTTCGGGATTTCACGACCGGGAGTGATCCACTTTCGAGAACAGGAGGTCGAAACCTCTTGCGGCAGAACTAGACAACCTACTAGAAGGCCGAATGTTTATCCGACGCCTTATGGAAGATCGCACCTCGACCCAATACATTCATATGGGTTGATGTTAAACTGACATCCGATTTTAAAAATAGAGAAGTTCTCATTGATGAATGGGCTTCAACTATGAGAATTTCAGCGAGAACCCTCGATCTTACAAAGGATTCATTCATTTTACTACTTGATATGAGTACGAAAAGTTCGGTTACATCGGGGAATCACTTAAAGGAATTGTCGATGGTATGGCAAAACTATTCAAAATCTAGTTCATCGGCACAAAGTTATTTCGAGGATTAGAGGATGAATATAGAAAGAGATATAAACAAGCCCTCTATAGCCTGAAAGTTCTGGATATTTGTCATATTGATGAATATATCAAGTTGTTCACCGAATACCGGTGGAAATCCAAGATTGAGGAAAAAGAAGCCGCATGCCTATTCTTTGCCAAGATCCCGAGTCCCCCGGAGAGAAATGCTTATCGGGGAATACAACGGTGGAGCAAGTAGAAATCGGGGCTTAAAAATGTCTTTCCTAAAGGCCAAGTTATCTCGAATGGTGTTACCAAGCACTCTATACAAGAATTACAAAAGATTAAGAGGAATTAACAAAACAGATTCTCTATGTTGCGTGGATAATGATATCCCAACGAGGTTGTGGGAGGTCAACCAAGGCGGCACAAGAAGAAGAAGGATAGAAGCCATCCATATCGTCGAGGAAGAAAGAGTAAGAAGTAGGTCTTCATGGAGACCTAGAAGGTTCTCGTCAAAACAAAAAGCCCGAAGTTATAAATCGCAAGTAGACCCGCACCAAGCAGGAGTAGAGCCTCATCATCAGGGTTCTAATCAAGCAAGTACCAAAGAGAAATCCAGGAGAAGAACTTTCGGGCGTGCTCACACAGAGCTAATGAAAGTTTCAAAGATCAGTAATTGCTTTGGACATGCGGAGCAAGAGGGCATATCTCAACGGATTGCCCTGATAATCAAAAACGAGGAGTCGATAGTTCGAGGCTACACCGAAATCGAAGAAGTTGTTTATTATCGTGAATTAATACGGGTGTATCAATTTGAGGATATTCCCTCGATGAAAGCATCTATGAAGAAGAGATCTATTCTGATGATGGAAGTGAATCCAACTTAGAATCGGAGTGAAGAAGAAATTCTTCAAAGAGCAGTGAGGGAGGATATGTTAGATTCCTCTCTCACACGACGGTTTCTCATAAAACTCTTATGAGAATCATGAAGGAAGATCCAAAGCTTCAAGTCTATGATGGATTTACAATAGGAGCTATGGAAAAAGCATTGGATAAGATTGGGTTTCGTAATGAAAAACACCAAATTATTCACAGGGTAACAACCGGAGAATTGGCCATTCCAATTGAGTTTATCGGTAACCGATCGAGATGCGGTTGGTCCCTATAAGATAAATACAGGAGATCAAAGGCTGAGTTAAAAGAGAAGATGCAAATACACTCTCATGGATTCACATTGGAGCCATAAGAGTCATTATTAAGGCAACATTCAAGGAAGGAATAGATTCACCACTCAATCTTTCTATTTTTGACAAGCGAATCTCACATCTCAAGGATTCATGCCTTGGAGCGGTAAGAATGAGAAATTTGTATGCGGGAAAATTAGCATTCAATGTCTATCCAAGAATTGCATACAATTTGGGAGATCGAGATTTTAATAGAGTCCTAACTCTTCATCAAAATTTCAAAAGAGTCGATTTGATGAAAGAAGGAAATAGGCCTCACTCGATCACATACAAGATTTCTATCTTTGTCTCGAATACCCATCATTCGAAGTATTCTTGAGAAAGGAATTTATTGAAGTCCCAAGAATCTTTGAGGACTTTGCCAGGGTGGTTCTACGAGAAATCATTGAATCTCCAACTATAAAGGAGATTGATATGATAATTCAAGATCAACCATCTTCAACAAAATTCAAGTCTCGTAGTTGAGCGAGAAGGATGTATTTCAGAGGGAGAATGGTGATTAGCCGTTGGGAAGAAAGGAGACCAAGTACGAGTTCAGCGTATCCCCAATGTTTTCAAAACAACAGAGAGCCGAAATGTCCGATGATGGAGAGAGGTTGAAATAATATTTGACATCACTCAAAAAGATAATATTTTTCCTTGTGATGTCTGTATTATCTCCAACAACCTATAGTGGGAAGGGATCAAGGAAGCCTGAAGATAGGTGAAATTGGTGACTATCTCGTGTAGTGTAGGAAAAATCCTTAACAATTAATACGGGAATTGAATTTCTTGAGGATCATAAACCTTGGGAAAGATTACAAGAAGGAATGGAGTTCACAGGTGGGCGATAAAAGATACATTCTCCATATACATTTCAATTGGAATGTTATATCAATACAAGGCCGAGTATTTCGCCGCCTATATGGATTCAGAGAGGAATATGTACTGCAAAGCCGGATGTTTTTCCTAAAGAAATTGGAGAAGATTTACCAGCTATTGCAGGAAGAGATTTCTCTAAAAGAATCCTTATTCTTAATAGAGGAATTAAACAAGCAGAAATCATGATCGGAGGTGCAGGCGGTACCCCATGGTACAAAGTGAAAACGCCACCAATCTATTTCCATGATACAAAAAGTGCGAGATGTTTTGCTAGGAAATAATTTCCTACAAACATTCAAGCGATTCACACAGGAGAATGAGACAAGAAGACTTATTTTCACAACATTATGTGATCATAAGATCATTGTCCAGCGACTGCGGGAAGCATTTTACAGAAAAATGCCTATTAATTTTCGCAGCAAGCGTGGTGATGAAGCCAAACTTCGAAATCCAAAAATGGCGGATCGAAGGAAATTTGGTGAAGCTTTATTATCCTATAGACAATTTGGTTCCATTCAAAAGGATGAAGATATGGGATAATAACTTGTACTCATTCGTGGTACAAGGAGAAGAACGAGTAACTCGAGAAGCCATTGCGAGAATTATGGATGAGCCTAATGGAGAGTCCGCAGAGTGACGTGACTGGAGGAACAAATATCACTCGAGGACATTAAGAAGAAGATCCAAAGGAATTACAATGAAGATCCTTTGGCATGGTGGGATAAGAATGAGCTCAAAGCATCCTTAAAGGTTAAACCTGGAAAGGAGTACGAGTTCGTAAGATTCAAACCAATCCTTATGAACCAGGAGGATCGTAAGGATATGCGAGTAAGATACTTAAGGAACATCTTGACCTTATGTTAATTTCACCAGGAGTTTCTCCATATCTGATCCCAGGATTCTTAGTCGAAACCACGGAGAAATCAAAAGAGGAAAGCCAAGACTTGTTATTGACTACAAAGGGATTAATAACATTTTGGAGTTTGACGGATACTATATCCCAAGTAGAGAACATCCGGTTAATCGCATCAAAGGTGCCAAGATATACTCAAAGTTTGATTGCAAGTCCGGATTCTACCAGATTAAGATGGAGGAAGAAAGTAAGAAGTTTACAACTTTTCTACACCACAGGGGACACTATATCCGGAACGTGATGCCTATGGGATTGGCTAACGCACCCCAATTATATCAAAGAAAGATGGATAATCGTTTCAAGGATTATTTCGGTTTCATGTTCGTATACATTGATGATATTCTTATCGCTTCAAAGAACATGAATGAGCATCTCAAACATTTGGAAATATTTTGAGATGTTTGTCACAAAGAAGGATTAGTGCTTTGAGAAGAGAAGGCGTAATTGCAACAAGACAAATTGAATTCCTCGGAATTGAAATCGATGAATCCGGGAATTATTCTGAGTAATCATATTGTGGAAAAGATACTGAGGATTTCGGATACTGGCGAAAGACAAGAAACAAACTTGAGTTTTCTTGGAGTTGTTAATTTTCTTTGGGATGTTCATTAACAACGGCATACTACGAAAGGTGTTTAGCCCATTGCTTAAAAAAAGATGCGATATTCAAATGGGAAGATGAACATCAAGAAGGAATTAAGCAACTTAAAGAAGTTTGTAAAAAGCTTCCAAAGCTTGCAATTCCCAAGACAGTGGACGAACGGTTCTTTATACGGATGCAGTGATGATTGGTGGGCGGCAGATTCTTATGAAAGTCACACCAAACGAGGAAGTGCCATACAAATATGCAGCGGTTTATTCACCCCTTGTGAAGCAAAACTCGGTGGTATATTAACGAGAAAGAATTCTTTGCAATGAAAGGCTTTTAAAAAATGGCCTCTATTTTTTGGCTAAAAAGTTTACTTTAAAAATTGATAATTCAAGTGTCAAGGCTTTTTCGAAAAACAAAATTGAATCAAAACCAAAAAGTCTCGATTACTTAGATGGCAAGCTGAATGTCAATATTATGATTATGATATTGTCATTATAAAATCTCATGAAAATATTCTTGCAGATTTCTTGACACGAGATGGAAGGACACGTTGTTGTGACGAGGTCCTTAAATGAGTAAGACATCTCGGGGAAAACCTGGAGAGTCTAGAACGAGATTTTGGGACGTTATGTCTCAATGCGTTCTGCCGGACGACTTCAACAGTCGACAGAAATCCGTTTCTAGTCAAATACGAGCATGCCGTTCGCTCAAGGACAATTGTTCTTAGCGCCGCAAGGGCTCTCTTCCAGGCCGCATCTCCTACGGTGCAAAAAGGGGCCGAGAGAGTACGGGTCAGAACCCGGGAAGGTTATGGATTCAAGTACCATAATCACAAGTGTTGCGGTGATGCATCCCCGAGGGTGTACAAATCGTAACGAATGTTGAAGCTCGGTGTCACAACCCGAGTCTTCAAGTCAACCCAAAGCACCTCGGGGTAAAAGAGGAGAGTTGAATCTTAGGCCACAGATGTGCAAATCTAAGGTTCAAATTGACGATATTAAGATTTCTCCTATGCGGTATATCGGTGGCAATGGGAGAAACTAGTTACAAGACAAGGTATTAACCCAGAGAAAACAATGGTTGATATCTCGAGGCAAGTATCCCGCATTTGGATGAAACCAGGAAGCCATCCAAATGAAGTACATGAATGGTATACTTTTGGAGCTTTAGCTTCAATCTATCTTGTGTCACCAGGATTCCCAGAAATTTCAAAATTACCGAAATGGATTAGAGAAGCGATTACGAGACCGGGGCCAATAATCCACACTTGGCTAGAGGAGATATTTTGGAATCGTATTTTATTAGTGCAGCTCTGAACCAAAGAAAGAGAGGCTTTAATGAAGCTTTTCATTTCATTAAGCTAAAAAGACCGGATGGAAATGCTTTAAAATACATTAAGGCGCTTCAGGAAGAAGGACTAGCAAGTGTTAGTAGGAGCATTTTCTGAAGACGAAACTTCTACCGCAGGCGAGCATGGGGTCTTTGGGTTTGTCTAACTAAAATGGACAAAGTCAAATATCCATTCAAGTTCTTCCATAATTCGCGAATGGATCTTTCCTTTTGAATTCGATGGACCTGGATCAACCACAGGATTTGCGGAAGAACTCTTTGAGACCAAAAGAAGAATTCTGCGGGAAAATAAGATTCCGGCAAGCAAAGAAACTTATTGGAAATTTCGTAACATGGCGCATGTTGGCCGTTGGGTCGACCAGGATCTATCAAGCATGCCCCAAACAAAAGGAACCCAAGTTTGGGAAAGGATTCCACCCAAACTCGACCGACAAGATCATGCAAAGCAGAAAGGATAAGGGCCGACTCACAAGATGTGTTATCCTCGGGACCACGTAAACCAAATTTTTAAAAGATTCCCGACAAACATCACATGGGCCGAGTCACGCGGGAGAAAAAGAAAACCGGTGGCAAGAGGCAATAATGTGGGATATGACGTAAAAAATGACGTCATATATATTAGCAAGATTTGAAGTCCGCCTTTGAAGTCAGGACTTACCTCTATAAAATGCAGGATTTGAAGGAAGCTGGGAGATCGAACATTTTCCTTAGTTTTCTTACAATAAAATCTGAGTAAATTTTTTAATATTTTGAGTGTTTTAGTTTTAAGTTTTATGTATTTACGAGTGCAAGCCTCAGCTATGAGAGGCTAAACCAAAGATTCTCCTCCCAAAAGAGATTACTAATGTAATAAATATTTCTATAAGTTCTTAATAAAAAGAGGCTTTCTCGCTTCAACATGTGTTCATAATGTACTATTAATTTATCCCATTTAAGAATTACTTATACGCCCGGAGTAGGAAATGAACCAAGGTGTCCGACGATTTCAAGGAGTCGGATAACTTGCGAGATCATCTTCCCCGAGGGTGAGGTTGAACAGTGAGGAGCCGTTTGTCAAAAGATTTCAAAGCGATAATTTTCCGATTGGTGGTGTTGCGGGCCATCTCACCCGCGGTCTTTGTTTCGGTCAAAGAAGGTATGAATTTTAAGGGATTTATTAATTTTATGGAAGCATGTTGGGCCCGATATGGTCGTAATGGACTATGTTCATTTTCGTCTATAGACCTAATTTGTATATGGATTTATACTTGAAATAAGAATTTTGATTGAAGTATGTCTGTTGAGTTTATAAGTCTGGAAACCCGACATGATCCATTTAAAACATCCGAATAGAGATTGGATCTAAGTAGGTGTAACAATCCCACGAACAAAACAAGTGAGAAAATAAGAATTCTCGTTTCTCGAAAAAATCCGAAAAACAAATTGATTATGGAGTAAAATTTTCATGTTTAATGATTAATGCAATAAATTTATTTTTATGTAGTAAAATGAATGAATCCTTGGTGAGATTAGAATTGTGCAAATCACCGAGATTCAACAAAGTTCAAGTAGTCAACAGACTACTAAGGTGCCAGACAAAGATACACTCCAAGAGGAGGAGCCGAGTCACAAAGGGAAGGGAAGGCATGGTTGTGGTGGAAGAGGAAGTGGTACTCCATCACAACCAATGCCTAAAGATGTTCGTTATGTGGATCCCCAAAAGAAAGGGCTGATCTACTGGGCTCAGCTAGATGAACTTTCCAACATAAAAGTGGCTAGGAAAAATGAAGAGGGAAGGAGGAGACAAGAAGAAGAGAACACTAGGTTTGATCGTGAATGGAGAGAAAGAGAGCGGATGGAGGACCCTACCGCACAAAGAGCCTACGAAAAGAAGAAAAGGGAAGAGGAAGATAGAAAGAGAAGGAGAGCAGAGAAAGATCAGAGAAGAAGAGTAGAGGATCCTAGTAGAGCTGAAGAGGATGCTGAGAGAAGAAGAAAGCAGTCGAGGCGTTGAACACGATTGCCCCTTCATGTTGTATTTTACTTAATCGTAAATACACATACTTGTAAGTACCCTATATATGTCCGGTTATACATGTAATGCTTTGATACTAGTTGTTAATGTTCGACACGTTTGTACAACTCTAATACCTTGTAAAGATTTATACATTGTAAAAGCTTTGTATAGTGCGATTGTAAAGTGCAAGAATGATATATTTAATAAATTGACATAATCTATACTTTCATTCCTTGTTCTTGCACTATTTACTTTGCTATGTTTATTTAAGTTTTGGCATCATCAAAAAGGGGAAAATTATTGGGAAAATTTATGTATGGATTGTGATGATACCATGTAAAACTTATATTAGGAAGTTTGGCACCCCATTTTCTATGTAATTCAACTGTAATAGATATGGTCGTATGAGATGAGTTGAAGTCAGCCAAGTTGAAGATAACAAGTCTCGACTAAAGATTGAAGTGAAGACCCAACTATGTGGCGGTAGGAGTAAAGTAAAGTGAAGAATCAGTCAAGTGACGAGAAAAAAGTCAATCCAAAATAATGGAATCAAATGTTAAAGGAGTATGCGCGAGACATTACTCAAGAAAGATGAACGAGATATGTTGTCATGACAAGTTAAAGATTTAACACAAGCATACAAGCATTCAAGAACAACTTCATCGAGTTGAAGAGAAAAAAATATTTTCAAGAATAAAGGGTTCTACTCTCCAAGGTTGAAGGAGAAGTAGTAAGGTTCCAAATTGAACCATTGCTTTGAAAGCTGTTGGAGGGCTACGTGATCAAGTACAAAGGTTTGAAGGAAGTGATAATGGGGACAACTGTCTTGTGAAGAAGTTGAGTCCCAGGAGCAAGGTTATGTGATCAAAGCGACGCGGATTGTTAACTAGTTTGTAACCAAGTCAAGTTACCTAGTGGATTCCTCCATGAGTTGGAGAAGAGTTGACTAGAGGAATTACCCCATCCTCAAACCACTAGAAAAGCGCTTGTGTCTATTTACTTTTCAAATTGCACTTAATTTCTTGCATTATTTTCATATCTCACGATAAGTTAAATTGCTTAAGTCTCATTGATAATATTATTGCTAAAATAAGTGTTGAAAAACGAACTAAAAACTCTAAGGTTGAAAGTCTTCCGCATTTGGTAAAATCAAGTCAATGCATTTCTAAGTGTTAGCTGAAAAAACGACTCAATTATACTATCAACGGCTCAGTCAAGTCTCTTGAGTGGGCAACTTTCTGTGTAAGCCATCCTAGTTTGTCCCTCAAGGTTTATTCAACTCCCTATTGTAAACCTTACACATCACCCCCTTGGGACCTACAAAGTCTTATATATAACCAAGACCGACTTTATTAACATTACCTAAAGAGAGAATATCATCCTAATTTGCTTTCCCAAAATTAAACTTCTTCAATGTTTCAAGAGAATCATTGAGTTTAGAATTTACCTTATCCATTCAATGTCCCTTTTGGTAAATGCAACTTCTAATATAGTAATTACTCACTTTGATCATCATTTTCCTTGGAAGGCGATCATTTTATTTCGTGAGACGCACATTGATTGTGCTCTTTTAAGCCATTCTTTGTACAATTCTTTGTCGTCTCTTCCAATCTTGTTTTTGTTTTTATCATCAAACTCATTGTTACTTAACCATCAAACTCATTCTCTTTTTAGAAAGAATATTAGCACATTTAGCAAAGATAATGACTATATCTAGGAAAAGCCCTACATCTAATAGAATCAAGAGTTTTGTTATCAAACTTATTTTGATTTTCAACCGAGTGACTAAAAGTAGAGTGTAGGTCCCAAGGGGTGTGATGTAAGATTTAGAAAGGGGGTTGAATAAACCTTACCAAATTTTTGATTTTAGTCCTTTTAAGATTTTCAACGAGTTGACTCTAATCACCGTGTCCATGGGGGACGATTAAGTTTGCTATTCAAACTAAGTTACTCAGCGATCGCGAAATTCTTACCACAAGCGCACGGTGTCAAGTTTTAGTATAGGTTTTGAAAGTAAGGTTATCGTCTCCACAGGGGATTGTTATTGAATTTTATACTAAGTACTATAATTAAAATAACTTAATTCTATCTAAAAATCGAAAAGAGATGAAGATTTATTAAACTAAAAATAAACTAAAATTAAACTAACAAATTGGTTCGGACAATTTATAAAACACGTAGAAAATGAATTCTAGAGTGTTGATTTCACCTAGTTATCCCCTATGTTTTCAATCCAGTTTTATTAATCACAAGTTATCGTATATAAGTCAATATTCCTACCATTTATCACTTCCTCTCTCGAGTGTCAAGTGATTCTAGGTTACAATTTCGATTTCGATATCTCTATAAAAATCATAAATTAAACCCTAATATGCTCAATGAATATGCTATCACAAAGGCTTGAAAGATTCATAAACCTCTCGGTTCTATGAAACCCTAGGTTCTCGCTTATTCTATGGTCGCGTTCAATTACCTCTCTCGAGCGTCAAATCAAACACACCAAACAATCTAAATTATTGATCGATAATCCGGATGCAATCAAATAAATAGCACAAATAGATTAAATAATATGCGAATTTCATAAACCGAAATCAAAACATAGGTTCAAACGTAAGTTACATCAATCCCTAGAAAAATAGGTTTAGCTCATATTGGATGTACAAAAACTCATAAAGAAATAATTATACATCTAAAAATCGACAAAAGAAAAGCAAAGAAAGAATTGAGAAGAAAAGAGAAGGACAAACGTTGGCTTTCTCACGAGCTTCACTTCCTCCGCCAATCTCTCCTTCTCCTTTTCTTTGAAGATCTGTAACATATCTATGCGGTTCTCTTCATCGAGCACCAGGACCACTTTGTGGTCAATCCAGGAAATTCATCGATCCTCCTCTTCTTCAATAAATTCGGGTATTTGGAATCTGTTCCTTGAGCGACTCGGCTTCCACTTCCTCCATTCTGCAGGAGCGATTTTGGATGTCGGATATGGTGGAGATAGCATAATCACATCATGTCATCATCTTCTTCTTGCCCTTCTTTTCGGGAATGGAAGGCAACATACTCTCTTGCTCAACTCCTTTAGCAAGATCGGGCAGTGGAGACACGATCCTGTCGGCCAGGGATTCTCTTGTCTGTCCCACACCGGGTCTTGGCTTGCCTCGCTGATCGGCCTCGCAGACTTGGTTGTTTCATCAAAGATTTCGATGTCTCTACTCCTCCACTGTCTCGGCGATCTGTTCGGTGAGTGGTTGACTCAGCTATTTTCTCAAGCTCAACGCTTGATGATTCTTCTCCTTCTCTTCGTTTTCACTAGAGAAATGTCTTTTTCTACTTCCTTCGGTTCCTCGACGGTAAAGGCCTTTGAGGTTGCCTTAGAGGCAGTGCCTTCATCTTGGCGATCCTCTTCTTCTTCATTCTGGAGAAGGTACTAATGATTTCCTTCTACATCGCTGCTACGAGGCGGGAGACACGGTCGCAGAGGGCGGGTGACTCGGCTGCAGGAGCGAGTGCGGTTGTTTTCTTTCTTTGCATGGGCAGCCTTCTTCTTTGCATTGCTGCAGGAGCAACTTTCTTCTTTGGAGAGGAGGAGACATCCATTTCTTCTAGGCTAGCCGATTCCCCTCACTTGTATCCGCCCTCTTGGCATAAGCTATCTTCGAGCCCCGGAAGATTTGATCGAACATCTTCTTGTTAACATGGAACGCCTTTCCATGTCGAGTGGAACACCCTTCACCTCCATCACCCGCCAATAACAAGGCCATACCCCGTAGATCCTCCAAATGATCCATCATCCTTGAAGGACTTGTTTCCAACATTCGGCAGTCTGCGAGATATACAAACTCGCCCGTTTACCTTCTTCTCCTCCATGATTGCGGCCATGACGATCATCTTGGTTTGGACGGTGATTAAGCTTCCAAACTTTATGTCTACACATTTGGCAACAATATCCAACACTTATGATAATCTTCCTTCAAGCCTTCTTCTTATCATTTGTGTAGACAACCTTTGCAAAGACATTCTGGTTTGGCCACTTTCTTCCATGCGGACCAGGTTTACATCACTTCAAAAATTTCGGTACACCTTCCGACGGCATCATGCAATGCTCGCAAGGTCTTGATAGTGATTGTAAATTTCTTTCCATGACAGAGGACTTAATGCCTCGTCATGAACTTCAACGTTCACGAGAACTGTGCGACCTCTTCAACGTAGGTCATACGAAACTCCATAGTTAGAAAGGGTTTCAATCTAGACTTCTCGATTTTGTCGGCTATCTTCTTCACGAGGGTTTCATCGGAACCCTATTTGATCATCCTTCGGAATCTACGGTGAGAACGGTGTGGATTTGCTTTCCCAACTTAGTGAAATCATAGGTGGTTGCCATTTTTGAGTTTTACCGAACGAAACCTTAGAAATTTGCCTTTAAGATTGATAGGATTTTGAGAGAAAAAAAAATTTCTTTGCTTTTGGAGAGATGAGCAGTTTGAGTAATGTGAGAGAGAAAACGAACAAAATGGTATATGTATGGGTTATGAAAGGGCGTGCATACGGTTTTTGAAATTTGATCGAGATCAACGGCTCATTTAGCTCGCCGATTAGCATTTAATTTCTCGCATTTAATGCGGCAACATTTATATCCAATCATAGGCTTGGTACTGTCATTATTATGTTGATGTCATCCTTAAAACATTCCCGCTTATTAAAAACGATTTGCATTTTTGTCACTTAGCTCATAAATGACTCGGCTTACTCATTAGTGACTAATTCTTCTTCTCTCTTTTCACATAGGTACTCGGTGTCGGCCCTAACTCGATGCAAGCGATTTTCCGACGATCTGGCATCGATTCACTTAGGCGATTCACGAGCTCATCTCTATTTTCATCTTTTCTTATTTCATCTCTTCTCCTAAAGAGTCTTCTATGTGTTAACTCAACTCAATTAATCCTAGCTCATGCTTGAGTTCTTCAAATCTTCATTCACATAATGGCTTTGTGAATATGTCACCAACCTGTTTATCCGGTTGAGATGTATTCCAAAGTGATGTTCTTCTTTTCAACATGGTCTCTTCGAATTGATATCGACATCAATGTGCTTGGTTCTAGAATGCGACACATGATTTTGAGTGATTGCAATAGCACTTGTGTTATCACACATGATTGGAATCTCTTTTTCATCAACATCATAATCTCTCATTTTGTTGTCTCATCCATAAGACTTGGGCACAACAGTACTGCCGCATCTATGTGCTCTACTTCCGTTATGGATGTGGCTATTGAATTTTACTTCTTGCTAAACCAGGAAACCAATCTGTTTCAAGCATTTGACATGTACACAGAAGTACTCTTCTGTCAACTCTACATCCAAAGCATAGTCGAGTCCGAATAACCAATAAGCTTGAATCCTCCTTCCTTTGGATACCATAAGCCGACTTCCTGGCATCCCTTCAAATATCTTAGGATTCTCTTATTTGCAGTCATATGGCTTTCTTTTGGTGCGCAGATTGAAATCTTGCACATACACCTACAACAAAGGTGATGTCGGCCCGCTTTGTTAAATAGAGCGATGATCCAATAAGTGCTCAGTATCTTGTTTGATCCACAGGCTTGCCATCTGCATCCATATCCATTTTGATCGATGTATTCGTTGGTATTTTTCGAAGATTTCTCTTCCATACCAAATTTCTTCATTAAATCTCTACGGTATACTTTGTTTGACTTATAAAGGTTCCATCCTTCATTTGTTTAACTTGAAGTCCTAGAAAGAATGTTAGCTCTCCCATCATGCTCATTTCAAATTTGCCTTGCATGAGGTTTGAGAACTTATCACACGCATTCTCTTTGTTTGTGGATCCAAAAATAATGTCATCCTCATATATTTGAACAAGCAAAGTTATACTCTCTCCATCTTGAATTCGAAAAGTGTTACGTCCACTTTGCCTTTGGTGAATCCATTATCGGTCAAAAATTGAGATAATGTATCATACCATGCTCTAGGTGCTGTTTCAATCCATATAGAGATTTCTTGAGCTTGTACACCTTATCTCCAAGAGTCTTCTACTCAAAACCTGGAGGTTGCTCAACATAGACTTCTTCTTCCAACAATCCATTCAAGAATGCACTTTTTACATCCATTTGATATACAAAGTGAAGTTCTTGTGAGCAAGATAGGCAAGAAACACCCTTATTTTTTCGAATCTTGCAACAGGAGCAAATGTTTCATCAAAATCTATACCTTCCTCTTGGCAATATCCTTTGGCTACCAATCTTGCTTTGTTCCTTACTACTGAGAACCTTCTTATTCATCTTGTTTCAAAACCCATTTTGTGCCAATAACATTTTGATGAGTTGGTCTTTGCACCAATTCCCATACTTTATTCCTTTCAAATTGATTGACTCTTCTTGCATGGATTGAATCCAATGTGTGTCATCCAATGCTTGGGACACATCTTTAGGTTCTATTTGGGAAATAAAACAAGTGAACATTGCTTCTTGTTGAGCTCGGATCTGGTTCTTACACCATCTCTTACATTTCCAATGACTAGCTCGGTAGATGGTCTCTCGCCCATCTCACATCAGGTTGGAGTAAGTCACCGTGGGTTGATTGTCTTGCGGTTGTGTTATCTTGAGCAGCTCTCTCATAATCACTTAGTGCAGATTTTCCAGTTGTCTTTGAGATTCAACTATCTCATCTTCACCTTGATTAATTGCTCCAACTTAAACTTCAACATAGGGACTCTTCGCATAGTTGGGTGATTCAAACTTATCACCTAACTCTTCAATGTCTTCTCCATTTACATTAGGCTGATCAAACACTACATGGATAGACTCTTCGTGACCATAGTTCTTTTGTTCAAGACTCTATAGGCTTTACTTTCAACAGAGTATCCCAATAAGATACCTTCATCGCCTTTAGCATCAAAAACTTTAGATTATCCTTGCCATTGTTGTGGATGAAACATTTACATCCAAATATTCTAAAATACCCAACATTTGGCTTTCTCCTATCCATATTTCATAGGAGTCTTTGTCATTGTCTATTAATCATGCATCTATTTTGAGTATAGCATGCGTGTTGATGGCTTCAGCCCCAAAATCTTTTAAGCGACCTGCTTCACTAACATGGTCCTTGCAGACTTCCTTGAGAGTTCTGTTCCTTCTTTCTCGCTACTCCATTCTGCTTTGTGGAGTCCTTGCTGCAGATAATTCATGAGCAATACCATTTTCAACACAATCTCGAGTTATTATTCCATTAACAAACTCGGTTCCTCTATCGATCTTATCTTTATAATGGTTTGACTCTTCTCATTTTGAACTCTATTCATTAGTCGTGGTAATCTTTGCAAGGTTTCTTTCTTTTTGCACATGAAGATTGTCCATGTATATCTTGAATAATCATCCACCACCACTAGAGTGTATTTCTTTCCACTTATCTTTGGTGGCTCAATTGGACCAAATAAGTCCGTATGCAAACAGATGCAATATCCTTGTTGAAGATGGGCATGACTTCTCTTTGAATGATGATTTGATCCGCTTTCCCATCGGCATGCATCACAAACACTTTCTTCGGTACACTTTGAGTCCGGAAGTCCTTCTACAAGATTACTCCTTGCAAGCTTGTTAATTGTCTTGAAATTCGGGTGACTCAGCTTCTTGTGCCACAACCAACTTGATTCGGTTGTACTTTTTGCTAGCATACAAATGCTTGGTGTGGTTGTCGACCAATCTACCACATACATGTTCTTTAGTTTGGATCCTTGCAACACTACTTCATTTGATTCAGTGTCTTTTATTTGGCACACTCCCATATTGAATCCAACATTATAGCCCTTGTCACGAGAGATGGTGATGCTTAACAAGTTGAAATTTAGGCCTTCAACATACGCAACATCGTGATTTCTAATTAATTTTTCTTGATGGATCTAGTGCCTCTAATTTTTCCTCGAGTTTCATTTCCTCCAAATATGACTTTTGCGCCTCTAATATCCTTGAATTTTGACAGGTATTTCTTGTTTCTGTCATGTGTATGGGAACGCCACTATCCATGTACCAGGTTCCTTGGCACTACATTGTTCCTTGAACCCGCAATCAAGGAAATTAGTTTTTAGGTACCCATACTTGCCAGGTCTGAGGGGTTAGTGTTGTAAGATGAACCAACCAACCTATAGCCAAATGATTTGACTCTAAGAGGTTGCCATCTATCTCGTGCCATAATCATAATTCACATTGGCAAATTTCTTGGGGCTTTGGGTTCATACAACCGTCCCTTTTGTCTCACGTATGCTGTGTGTGTGCTTTAGCAATTGCCTTCTTTGGGTAATAATGATATCTCTGAGTGTAGTGCTTGGGTGCATATGTGTGCCGAGTTCTAGGTCTTTGCCATTTTGCATATATTCCATAGGTCTTGGTGATATTTCACATTATTCCAATCGCTTGACTTGGGTAGTTTTACCATTTCCATCATTTGTGTTCCTTTGATAGAACTTCCTGGGGTTTTTGGTAGCTCTGTTTCTTCTTCACTAAGTACTTCCTATTTGGAGCTTTCCTTTCCTAAAGGAAGTTAGCCGGAGCGATTACTCTCCTTTGAAGGAGAAGCCCGTTTGAACTGTAAAATGTTTTTTTTTTTTTGAAGCCGATTTCACCTCTCTTGCTTGGGGAAAGGCTCTCGATTCTCAGCTAAGAGTAGACGACGACCTTGGCCTTGGCCTAACAAATGATCTTACATGTTAGGAGTGGGGTTTGGCTTGCCCCTTTCTTCTTATTTCGGCATCCCCCTCCTTGCGGTTAAGGTAACATTGCTAGATCTCTCGCTCTAGAAAGCTATACAGCAACAACGAACTAATTAATCCCTCAGGGTCTACACACTCACATTCTTTTTGGCTTCAAGGATGTCCCGTCTAGTGGGAGAAGGGCCGCTTTTTTGGGACTTATTCTATTGAATGTGACGAAGTTGCTTTGACTACGAGAACCATGCTAATCCTTATCGGGTGAAATAACCGTCGATTCTCCTCGGTTTGCCTCGATTTGGTACCGCTCTCGCGTTTGCTAAGGAACTCTTTGGATTTCTTCTCGGTGTCCTCTCAAAGATATACTCGATTGGGTCACATTTTCCTTTTCCTTTATATCCAAGGCCAGTTTGTTTGTGATTGTGCTTTGGAATGAATGTGTGTGCAACACTTGGTGTCTTAGATTTTTGAGATGCTTCATTACTTGAAGATCCTTTATCCAAGATCACTTTTGGAGTTTGACTATGCACAAAGGAATTGAATCTTATGCTGTCTTTGTCTCCATATTCTTTTGGCTCATGATAAGGTCATCCAATGATTTAGATGCCTTTGCGAATGAAGCATTCACATGTTTTAGATCATTTTCTCTCTTTTCTATAGCAATTATCTCTGCTACTAATTTAGCATTCTCGGCCTTCAACTCTTTGTTCTCATCCGCTATGTGACTTAGGGTACTCGGCTCCTTAGTCATTTTGTGAGTTTTGGCTTTTGATTTGTTTGTTTTCCTCATTTAATAGTGTGTGTGAGGACTTAATGTGCTCAAAGTCTTTCATCATTTTGCCTAATGAATCATAAAGATCAGTGGGTGATGAAGTATGTGTGTCACAATCACTATCACGAGAATCGAATGAGATGAGTTAGAGTGTACCTCATCTTCTTGGTCGGGTTAATCTTGTTCTTTAGCAATTAGGCATTAAAGCTTCTTCTTCGAGTCACTTTAGCTTCACTACTCTCTCGAAGTCTCTCGCTTCTTTTGACTTAGATGTATCGTGATCTCGGCGCCCAATATAACTCTTTTCTTTTCTTGTCTTCTTTCTTTAAAGACTCGTCTTTCTTCTTCATTCCTTTATTTATGACTACAGGATATGGGGACAAATCAATAGCAAAGTGTCCTGGTTGTCTACAATTCCAACACGGGTTTTCAACTTTTGATCAGCTCTCTCATTTCTTGGGTTGTCGGCTCTTTGATATTCGACCTTTGATACTCGTTCTCTTTGGTGGCCTATCTTCCCTTGACTTGGAGGAGTGAATGCCTTCGGATGATTCACCTTTGTTTCTTTTGTAGTTCTTGTTGAAGAACTTGTTGAATTTTTAACCATCAAGGCAATCTCCTCCTGGTCAATGACTTCTTTAGTCTCGGCTCTCTTCCCTTCCTTGACTATGAGTGTTGTTTTGGGTACAACTATCTCATCTTGATCCTTTTTCTCGCTCAAACTCATAAGCTTTGAGGTCCGAGAACAATTCATGATTGGATGTTTTTGATAGGTCCATCGAGTGCCTTAGAGCCATGGTCTTCATTTCCACTCGGCTTGAGGCTCCTTAGTATCTTCATACACATCTCCTTCGTGTGTATTCTTAACCAAGTCTTTGAGAGCTCATTTGTAATTTCGAGTGAATCTAGCATCCAAATGGTCCATCGTTTCACCCGCAAGCATTTTAAAGTTTTCAAATTTTTGAACAACAATAGATAATTTGTTTTCCTTGATTTGCTCGGATCCTTCACAAATTAGGGTTAATTTATCCCGATTTCTTTCGTTGTCTTGCAAGATTTGACTTTGTTGAACATGGCTTTGTCCAAAGTCTTGTAAAGTATATCCTTGGCCACATTGTCAAGGTTGTATCTTTCTGTCATCATTTTTCCATTCGGCTCTTGGTTTTCAACCATAGTTGGTCTAGGAGGAGCAACCTCTTCTTCCTCACCGCAGCTGACTCTCCTTGTGTTGTGTTCACCTTCATTATTTGCGGTGGCCCATCCTCTATCACTATCCACATCTCATCATGTAAAGTTGATCGATGAGCTGCATACGTATTTTCGATCATCAAATTCTTCAATGGTGAACATAGGAATGCGTGTCAAATTTGCTTCAATGATAATAACTTTCTTTGAAAAAAAATGGCTTTTGAAAGAACAAGTGTTAAAAAACTTCTTTGAAAGATTAGAGATCTAGTTCAAGAAACTGCGGAAGGCTCAATGAACCAACCGCTCCGATACCACTTGTAGGTCCCAAGGGGTGTATACGTATGGTTTAGAAGGGGGATTGAATAAACCTTACCAACTTTTCGATTTTAGTCCTTTTAAAATATTACGAGTTAAATACACGGCTAAGTTAGTTAACCGTAGAGTTAGCCACTCAATAGACTCGATTGAGTGTTGATAGAATAACTCATTTGTTTAGTCTAAACCTTAACTTGTTTTGTGATGAGATTTTGTTGAAGACTTAACGCCCTTGAATTTGAGTTAAGTTTGTTTTAACACTGGTTTTAGCACTTTGTTAATTATCGGTTGGATAGCAAATTATCGTGAGATATTAAATGATATGCGTAAAGTAAATCTTTGAAATGTAAATGACACTGATAAATTTTATAGAGGTTCGAAGATGGGGTAATTTTCTAATCCTCTCTTCTCCAACTCCTGGAGGAATCCACTAAGTATTGATCGAGTGAGTGGTTATCACCCGGATACTAGTCTTTGATCACACACGGTGACTTGATCCTTTGGGACTCGGCCTGGAGATGCCTTTGTCACACACGGTGGCTTCTCGTGCGACTGGCTTCTTCACAGGCGTTTGCCTTGCTACTATAGCTCACTTGCTCAAGCTTCTTGGATTTGATCACGAAGCCCTCCAATAACTTAAGACCGGTTCGACCTTGAACCTTTCTACAATCCTCCTTGGAATGTAGACCCCTTTTGATTCTTCAAAAGTTTCCTCTTCTGTGAGTTTGAAGTTGTCTTTCCTTCATGACTTGGTGTTGGATGGATTTCCTTCAAGTTTAGGGCTTGAGGATTTGCTTGAATAACTTGAGAATATATTGCAGGTTACATTTCGAATGATAACTTGAATGTTCGTGATTCGGGTAACCTCTTCTCAAAGTGATTCCTCGGCCTTTTATAGTGAACTTTTAAAAATCGCCGTTGAAGAGATAGGCTGATTTTCAAAAGACACTAGTGGTCGTTGGCTTATCTTGTTGTAGTCCTTGATATTGACATTTCCTCGTATTAAATGAACCTTCGCCTTTTCGGAGTATGACACGGTGCGAGTGCTTCCCATTGGTTTGTTCTTGTGCACGCTTCGGGATCGAGCACTTTAAGACATTGCGGCATGGAAATATTACTTATTTAAGTAACCTTCTTGACTTATTCGGCAACGGATTCTTTTGATTGTCTTGACTTGATCTGCAGTTCCTTAACTTCCCAGGTGACTTGAGTCGCCTCCCAATCATTGGATGACTCATCGTCACTTCATCTTGAGACTTGGCTATGTTGAGTTGACTTGATCGACACTTCGCACAATTTGTACTGCAGTTGATACGCTTTGTCGAGTTCTTGACTTCTCCTCCTTGCCATACTCACCGCTTTACAGTGGAGTCTTCATTTTAGTCTTGATTGACTTCTTGCATATCCAGGCATAGTGACTTGACTCATTTCGGCTCGTATATCCCTATCTATTACAAAGTGCAAATTACAAGGAAAATCGGGTGCCAACTTTCTAGTATAAGTTTTACATGGCATTCATCAAAATCGATAAATAAATTTCCTAACACACCATCTTCTTGCGATGTTTGTTAGCTTGCGCCGTATATTGCTCTGTCCGCCGTTCGATGTTGAGCCTCACTTTCTCATGTAACTTTTTCACAAAATCATCCTTCTTACGCCCATCTAAGTTAACATGCTCGAGAAACAGTAAAGGTGATAAATCCAATGTGGTTAGTGGATTAAAACCATAAACAAGTTCAAATGGTGAAAACTTTGATGCGGAGAATGCACAACACGATTATAAGCAAACTCAACATGCGGTAAACAATCTTCCCAAGTTTTAATATTCTTTTTAATGATAGCCCTTAACAACATAGACAATGTTCTATTCACTACTTCAGTTTGACCGTCAGTTTGGGGATGACATGTAGTAGAAAATAACAATTTAGTTCCCAACTTCCCCCACAAGGTCTTCCAAAAGTAACTTAAGAACTTAGAGTCTCTATCCGACACAATGGTTCTAGGCATACCATGCAACCTCACAACTTCTTTAAAGAATAAATCGGCAATCAAAGATGCATTATCAGTTTTATGACATGGAATGAAATGTGCCATCTTTGAAAAATGATCTACGACAACAAATATAGAATCGGACCCATGTTTAGTTCTTGGAAGTCCTAAAACAAAGTCCATAGAAATATCAACCACGGTGTCATCGGAATGGGTAGCAGCGTGTAAAGTCCCCTGGTTTTGAACCTGGGGATTTAGCTTGCCTACAAGTAATGCACCTACTACAAATGTGCTCAACATCTCGCTTCATATGTGGGCAATAAAAATGCTCTTGCAAGACGGCTAAAAGTTTTAGCTACTCCAAAATGTCCCATAAGACCCCCACCATGCGATTCTCTCACTAGTAAGTCTCTCAAGGAACATTCGGGAATGCACAATTTATCCTCCCGAAATAGAAAACCATCATGCCTATAAAACTTACCCTCAACCCCTTTTCGCACGCACCAAATGTCTCGGAAAAATCACGATCATGCAAGTACAACTCTTTAATATGTTCAAACCAAGGATTTTAGCATCTAAAGTAGAGAAGAGTGTACCTCCGAGACAAGTCGTCTGCTACAACATTAGTTTTACCTTGCTTGTAGGATGATGTATGGAAATGTCTTGATGAATTCGGGCCACCGTGCATGTCGCTTGTTCAACTTTTGTTGCCCTTGAGATACTTTAGGGACTCGTGATCGGTGTGGATTATGAACTCCTTTGGCCACAAATAGTCTTTGCCACGTTTTTAAGGCCGAACCAAAAATACAACTCCTTGTTGTATGTCGGGTAGTTCAAGGCCGCACCACTCAGTTTTCACTAAAGAATGCGATCGGCTGCCCCTCTTGCATTAGCACGGCGCCGATCCCAACCCCAAACGCATCACACTCGATCTCAAAGACTTTGGTAAAATCCGGATCGGTGAGCAAAGGCGCATGTGTTAGCCTTTCTTTCAACAACGCAAATGCCTTGTCTTGGGCCTCGCCCACCTGAAATGCAACACTGTTTTTAATAGTTTCCGTCAATGGTGCTGCGATGGTATGCGAAATCCCACATAAACCTCCGATAAAAGCTCGCAAGGCCATGAAAGCTACGCACTTGATGGCCGATGTGGTTTAGGCCGATCTGGATAGCTTTAATCTTTTCTCATCCACCGTAATTCCCCTCGAGCTCACTACAAACCCCAAGAATATCAACTGCTCCGAACAAAAGGTGCACTTCTTGACATTTGCATACAACTTTTCCTTCCTCAATACCTCCAAGACGACTCTCAAGTGATCCAAGTGTTATACAATGATTTACTATAAATGAGAATATCATCAAAGTAAACCACGACAAACTTACCAATGAATGCTCTCAAAACATGGTTCATAAGTCTCATGAACGTACTAGGCGCATTGGTTAGCCCAAATGGCATGACTAACCACTCATACAAACCATGCTTCGTCTTAAAAGCCGCTTTCCACTCATCCCCTTCCCGCATCCGAACGGTGGTACCCGCTCCTCAAATCGATCTTGGAGAAGATGCTACAACCATGGAGTTTCTAACATATCATCCAAGCGAGGTATGGGGTGCCGATACTTGATAGTGATGTTATTAATAGCCCGACAATCCACACACATCCTCCAAGACCCATTCTTCTTCGGAACTAGTAACACCGGAACCGCACAAGGACTCATGCTTTCCCAGGATGAGTTTCTTACTTAGCAACTCATCAACCCGCTACGCAATTCTTTTGTCTCCTCCGGATTAGTTCAGACGCAAAATTAGTTAAGCGATGATGCACCAGAATGAAATCAATCGATACTCAATCCCTCGAATATGTGGTAATCCGTCCCAGCATCTCGTGCCTGGAAATACATCCTCGAACTCCCGCAACAAAGACAAGACAGAACTAGGCAAATCGGGTTAAGATCAGTAGATAAATAAGTGCCCTTGTAAACCAAGAGTATCATCAAACAACCACTCGTGGTGGCTTTCCCTAAGGTCACTCATTTTTGCCATCAAATTTATTTTTCCCTCATTTCTTATCTCATGGCCGCCCCACCCCCTTTTTGTTTTCTCGGTCCTATCAAAATTATTGCTCTCCTTTTCACGGCTATCTCTCGAACCTCAATTCTACCCTTAGCCAGGACCCTCACTCTTGTTTTCTCTCAAGCTCTCCTTTTCTCGACTTTATTTTGATTTTTATGCTCACTAGCCGAACTCTCTTTTTCTTTTACTCTCTCTCTCGATTTCACTTGATCCTCATAGATTTCTTTTTGGAGTTAGAGGAAGAAGTACAATACGTCTCTAATTATAAACAAGAGTATATTGGTTAGTGTAGACGTTATGTTGAACCCTCCTATCAAAGCGCCATGGCCTTCCCAACGGGATGTGCCCTTTGCATCGGCACCACATCGCACAACACCTCATCCTTATATCCCCTATTTGAAATGCTACCTTCGCCGCCTACTTATCCGTATCTCCCCACAATCGCTCAACCACTACAACTTATACGGTTGTGGGTGTTTTATCATTGGGATTCCTAACCTATCCACCATCTTTGCACTTGCTACATTAGTGCAACCGCCCATCTATGATGACACTACCCACCTTTCCATTGACAAAACAACTTGTATGAAAGATGTTTTTTTTTGGACTCCCTCATCCGACTTAGGTTGAATGCTCGGCTCCTCCGAGACACCAAGGACAACGTATTCCCCCTTCGCCACCTCTATCATCTCCGGAATATCCTCCAACTCGGCATATCACTATAATCTTGCTCTCCCTCACTCTCCGACTCCATTTCCCATTCTCACGCAACACCAACAACCTCTTATTTGGACATTGACTAGCTATATGTCCAAATCCATGACATTTAAAACATTTAATATCCCTTGTGCGAGCAATAGAGTGTTCGATTTTACCTTCGAGTTTAGGCTCAGGCGCCCTCCCCTTTGATCCGCCACCTTCGAACTCTGCTCCTCTTTTTGTTGGTGTTTGACTTCCATGCATTGGAGTTAAAGTTTGGTGCTTGCAGTTGAAACCCCTCCTCTTGAGTTGTTGCTCCACTTTCACCGTCATATGCACCATCTCCTCGAGATCAACATAGTGATGTAGGTCGATGGCATCCGCAATGGGTGTGTTCAAACCCGCGATGAACCTGGCCATAGTCACCTCCGGGTCCTCCTCGATATTTGCCCTTGCCATAAGCATCTCCATCTCCTTGTGGTAGTCCTCCACACTCTTCGAACCCTGAGTCAACCTCTCCGCAACCTTTGATAGACGCCCCTATAATAGTGATTTGGAACAAAACGACGTCTCATCGACTCCTCATCTCTCCCATGTAGAAAGCGGCCTCTCGCCGTTTCTCCTCCTTGAGACCATTAGTTGATCCCACCACACACTTGCGTAATCCGAGAACTCGATTAATGCCAATTTTACATTTTTGATTCGGAATAATTTTGGCGATCGAACACATTCTCAATTTTCCTCTCCCAATCCAAATAGGCATCCAGATCACTCTTTCCTTGGAACGCAGGGGATTTGCATTTGATGTTACTCAAATTGCTATCCTCACGTCCCCGATCACCCCTATCTCTGCGCCGACCTCTACCCAGATTATAATTTTGCTCGCTTTAATTAAAATCATCAATCTCGTCTACCCACTCTTCTAATTCGAACCTCCTAGGCCTCAGTGCCCTAGTAGCAGGCTCCTCGATTTGCGGCGCCTCTTTGGGATTCCCGTATGTCTCCAACATTAATTTCTTTAACATGTCCCGCAACCACTTCCATATCTAACTTGTTACCTAAATCGCCGGTTGTCGTTTTTCCTTAGTCATGTTTAAATCACTCCCTCACGTGTATACACTCGTGTATCACTCAACTCACAATCCCCAAGGGCACCGATTTGTCGCGATTATAAACCAATCAGCGATCGCAAGACGCCTCAACACACCAAGAAAATCACCAAGCTAATCAACGGATCGTAAAAGATGAAATTGAAGACTAGGGTTTAAATTTTGAATTTCCCGGAATTTTCGTTTCTTTTGTACCCTTCAAGAACTAGGGTTTATGAGAAATTCGGAAAATAACAAAAATCAAAGAACAAGGATAGACTTAACTTGCTAGATGGCTCTAATTACCAAATGATGTGAAGCTGACAACAATCGTGCATACGACCCAACAACAATATGTTGTTAACCCAAGATCTTCATTAGTTTGGTTAATTTGGTGGAAACCTCGACCGTTGCTTAGCGAAGCAAGAACCTCGGTATGCAAAGACGCCACAAGCAATTATGGATTATTGCACGATAAGTCGATAATTGCAACAAGAAACGTAAATCTTGAAGCACACGGAGAAACACTCAATTTGAGAGTAAAAGATTAATTGTATTGATAATGAATGAAAAATAACAAGTGTTCATCCTTATAAAGGGTCCAAGCCCTAACCTACCAAGGAAACAACTTTAAAATTGAATAGGAAACAAAAACATGAAAAATTCAAAAATCCGGTAAAAAGCACGCCGTGCAGAAACACGGCCGGCCGTGTTTCACACGTCGCTTCGGCTCCGGCCCCCACACGGTCATGCCGGGGAAGCGCGGCCGGGCGTGTTCACGAAGGATTTTCCGAACACGTCCGTGTTCCCAATCACGACCAGGTCGTGCTTTCCACAAACCCACGAGCTCCTCTTCCCACACCGGTGCGTTTTAGCATGGCCATGCCGTGTTCACGACGAAGGGTCCAAACATGGTCGTGTAACTTTAGCAAGCCAGGCCATGCTTTCCACAACTTTTGCCTCCTTCGATTTCTTGATCTTTTATCCCCTATTCGTCCTAGCTCGAAATAACAACTCAAAACGCGCCTTAAAGGTTTATTTGGCCTCCAAAACACTAACATGACTCAAAATAAAAACTAAACTACAACTAACTATGATAAATGAATACAACACCATCGAGCACTTGATTATGAGGTCTTCAAGAAGCTAGGTGGCTTGTATTCTTAGCATCATTTAGTTGCTCGATCTGAGGTGGACTACGAACCGTTGTGACGCTAATCAACTAGACCACCCGATCATTTTTCTCCTTCGGTAATGAACTTTCGGCCTCGTTCAATGACTTGAATCAACCCATTTAGTGCATCCTTGAACTTTCTTGCCCTCACCCTCGCCAGGACCAATTGGTACATTGTTATTGGGTCTTTTGTCCATGGATTCTCATCATGAATTGGATGGGTTGGGATAACTTGAAGAAGGTGGATTCAATACATTCCTATTCTTTGTTGTAAGAGAGATTCTCATGATTGCGAAGTCCCGGGTGGTGGTTAGTTAGTAATTGATTACCTCTGTTATTAAAATCTCGGTTATTCACATAATTGACTTGCTCGCCTCGTGAGTGGCGGCTGCGTGAACGGACTACGGTGGGAGCACGGCTTCTTTGTGGTGTGTGTCGCCCTTATTCATGATTGCTAATTGCTTTGTCGGACTAAAGATTTGAGTACGCCAAAGCCGACATTGTATCCAACTTAAGAACACCTAAGAATCGGCTTTGGCGCTGTCCTCTCGGAGGGCCATTAATAGTTGTTTGTGGCCATTTCTTCAAGTAGAAGTAAGGCCTTAGTCGAGTTTTAGCCATTAATGTACCTCCCGATGCCGCATCTAGTGTTTTCCTCGTATGCCAATTGACCCATTGTAGAAATATTGAACCTCGCCGGTCTGCATATCCATCTTTGTGGGCATCTCCGCATAACAGATCTTTAAATCGCTCCCAAGCTTCATATAGCGGCTCATAATCAATCTGTTGGAATTGGGCTATCTCGGTCGTTAGTTGGAGTGTCTTCTTTGGGAGGGAAAAATTTTGCTAAGAATTTTTGAGTCGATCATCCCAAATGTAATACTCCCAGGGGCGTAACGTAACCTTTGCCTGGCCTTATCCGGAGTGAAAATGGGAAAAGCATCAATCGAATGGCCTCATCGGTGACACCATTCATCTTGATGGTGTCGCAAATTTCCAAGAATGTGGCTAGATGTGTATTCGGATCCTCCACTGGACTACCCCCAAACCGATTCTCACGAACCATGCTTATGAGGCCCGATTTGATTCAAATTAATCGCATTAATGGGTTGGCGCACAATTTCGGAGTAATTCTGGTTCACGGTCGGCGTAAAGTAATCCCGGATTGCCCTTTCGGTGCCTCATTTTGTGGTGCCACATTTATGACCTGATTTTCGTTATTCTCATTATCTCCGTCTTCTTCCATTGCTCAATTCTGTGCTCGCTTTGCTTCTCGGATTGCTCGAAGTGTCCTTTCAATCTCTGGATCAAAAGGAAGCAAATTAATATCTTTGGAATCTCGCATAAACAGACAAGTCAAATGAGAAGAACGAAATTATAATTCCTATACTAGTCTAGATTAGGAATAAGACTATGTGGTAATAGTATTAGTTTAAAATAGGATAAAACAATCCCGGGAACAGCGCCAAAAGCGTGATCGCGAAATTCTTACATAGCGCACGGTGTTAAGTTTTAGTATAGGTTTTGTGATGAGGTTATCGTCCCCACAGGATTGTTATCGAATTTTATACTAAGTGCTATAATTAAAATAGCTTAATTCTATCTAAAAATCGAAAAGAGATGAAGATTTATTAAACTAAAATTAAACTAACAAATTGGTTTGAGACAATTTATCAAACACGTAGAAAATGAATTCTAGAGGGTTGATTTCACCTAGTTATCCCTTATGTTTTCAATCCAATTTATTAATCACAAGTTATCGTCTATAAGCCAATATTTCTCCGTTTATCACTTTTCTCTCGAGTGCCAAGTGATTCTAGGTTACAATTTCGATTTCGATATCTCTATAAAAATCATAAATTAAACCCTAATATGCTCAATGAATATTCTATCACAAGGCTTCAAAAGATTTATAAACCTCTTGGTTCTATGAAACTACAGGTTGTGCTATTCTATGGTCGGGTATTCAATTACCTCTCTCGGCGTCAAATCAAACACACCAAACAATCTAAAATATTGATCGATAATCCGGATGCAATCAAATCAAATAGCACAAATAGATTAAATAATATGCGAATTTCATAAACCGGAAATCAAAACATAGGTTCAAACGTAAGTTACATCAACCCCTAGAAAAATAGGTTTCGCTCATATTGGATGCACAAAAACTCATAAAGAAATAATTATACATCTCAAAAATCGACAAAGAAAAACAAAGAAAGAATTGAGAAGAAAAGAGAAGGAATTCTCTCTCTGTATCCATACGAGAAGTGCCTCCAATTGCTTTGTGTCTCTTGCCCTGCGTTGTGCTCAAAATAATGTCCGCCCCGTCCCGCACGATTAGTGATGTATTTATAAGTGGAAGCCCTTAAAAACGCGTGAAAAGGCCCACAAATAAAGCCCGGATTTTCAGGTCGTATGTCGTGCATCTGTAGCGCTTGGTGTCGTCGTCTTGTGCAACAGCGCTGCTCATCGCCCTTGCTCGCCCATCCCGTGACTGCAGCTTTGCCCGCTCTCATCATCTCTTGTCGAACTCTTGCTACACGTCCCCCGCTTCTCTTGCTTTTGCAGCTGGGCACTGCCCCTAGAAAATGGTAGCTGCAGCAGCTCTCAACTTCATCTCATTTGTTGTATGCTCGTTGTACATAACTCTTCGTTTGTTATACATTTGGGCATCTGCAGCCCTTGCTTATGGGCGCCGCCGCACCGATGTCTGCCTTGTGTGGGGTTTTGGCGCTGCGGCACTCCGCTCCGAGCAATATATTTCGATTTTTACTTCTAAATTGTGATTCTCACCTTCCAAACACGTTTTTCATCGTTTCTTACCAATTTCGGCTATCAAGATCAGTCCGATTCTCGAATGACAACAAATGACACAGACTCGACTCAAACAACCCTAAAATACCCGAAAAACAACACAAAATCCTAGTCTAGAATACTTAATATGTTGGTATAAAACCAACTTAACACTCACTCAGCTGTGCACTGGGACTCGAGATTTTGTTGATAGTATAACTTTCTATTTGGTTAAGCTAACACTTAACTTAGTTGATTTGGTTTTATAACAACGGAAGACTTAACACCCTTTATTTGATTTAAACTTGTTTTTAACCCTTGTTTTAGCACTTAGTT
The DNA here is from genome assembly GCA_016081115.2 of Rehmannia glutinosa. Taxonomy (NCBI): domain Eukaryota; kingdom Viridiplantae; phylum Streptophyta; class Magnoliopsida; order Lamiales; family Orobanchaceae; genus Rehmannia; species Rehmannia glutinosa. Next base: position 74,344,138 of record CM071924.1, on the reverse strand, counting down.
ATTTATCGTTGGAAATCGATTTAACTAACAATGAGATATAAAAGTAAATGCAAGAATGTAAGTCTTTGGAAGTAAATTGACACAAGTAATTTTTATAGTGGTTGAAGATGGGGTAATTCTTCTAATCCACTCTTTTTCCAACTCTGGAGGAATCCACTAAGTAACAAATCAAGTTATAAAGCGGTGAACATTCTAGAGATAGCCTTGATCACACAATCGGCTTCTCCTGTGACTCGATTTCTTCACGAGACAAGCTGCGCTTGCTACTTGACTCACTTTCAAGTCCTTGGATTTTTTCACATAGCCCTCCAACAAACTTGAAACTTGGTTCGACCACGAACCTTTCTACTGATCCTTCAACTTGGAAAGTAGACCCCTTTTGATCTTCAAATGTTTTCTCTTCAACTGGTTGAAGTTGTCTCTCCTTCACGGCTTGTGTTGAATCGAGTTTCTTCGAGTTTTAGGCTTGAGGAATATCTTGAAATGCTTTGAGAATATTGCGAGGTTAATTTCTTTAATAATGCTTGCTCTTGCTAGGTTCAGTCACTTTGTTTTCGTTGGCTTGTCTTTTCTTGGTCTACAACACTTGTGATGTTGACCCTTCATCGTATTAAATGGTATCACAGACCTTACAGGTTCGACACAAGTTGCGAGTGCTTCCCATTGGCTTATTCTTTTTGCATATTTCGGGCCAAATACTTTAAGACTTGGCAACTTGACTTATTACTATATCGAACAATATTCTTGACTTCATTCCAACGGATCAATGTCGATCATCTTGACTTATTTCTTGGCTTTACCCAGGTGACTTGAGTCTGCTCCAATCATAAGATTGACTCAACTATCACTTCAAGCTGTTAGACTTGGCTCTTTGAGTTGACTTGACTAACACTTCACACAGTTGTTCCACGATTCGATTCTCGTTGATTGATTCCTTGACTTCTTCTTGGCCATACTACTCGGTGACACGAGCATAGTTTTCTCCCATCTAGTTGACATCTTGCATTCTTGACTTAGTGACTTCACTCAGCTCTTTCGATCATATCTATTACAATTAATTACAAAAAAAATGGGATGCCAACTTCCTACTATAAGTTTTACATGGTATCATCAAAATTTAACAAATATATTTCCTAACATAGAGACTCTTTGAATATCCATGCTAGAAAACACAAAGGATCAACACTTAGTGTAGTCAAGTGTTGGCTCGATACCAATTGAAAGAATTGGAGCATGTAGAGATTTGAAATTTTCGAAAGGAGTATTGGTGTTATCGCAAATGTAGTCACATCTATTGTCACATGCGGCGAAATTAAATAGAAAGACCAAAACACAAGATGTAAAACTTTGTCTACAAGAGAACTAGCTTGTAGATGTGTGCGAAACTTCCACTATTACAAATGTTTGACTTACGGTAAAACGATTACCAAAAACCGACTAGTAGAAAATAATAAAAAATCATATAAATTATCAATGTAACTCATCAAACAATAGAAATGATTGGACTTCGTGTAGCACAATATGAAAATCCATGGATGAAAACAACCTAATAAACAATGTGATGATGAATGTGATCACATGATATAATCACATCCAATATCACATCCCATTCAAGTAAAGTTCCTTGTGTTTGGAAGTCTCTAAACTCTATCAACTCTCTTGTGTCTCTTGTATAATCCGTGGGCTCTTCCATTTCTCTTTATATAGGCGTCCAAGAGCTCCAAGATTACTAATAGACATGGAAACAAGATATATACAAATAATATGACAAGTGCATCACTTATATCAAGAAACAAGTATGTATTTAAGAATCTATCATAATTCATTAAAATTCAATTTTTCCATAAGTCTAGAAAGACAAAACCAATAAAACACAATCCAATGATTTTAGAAAAATTAAGGGGACGTGCATCACCCTAATATTATTAATCCCCGATGGCTTGACAGAACAACAAAAACATGATGACTGAAATCTGTTAAACAAAAAGCGGTGTCACACAAATCAAAGTGTGAGACAGGGAGAAAATGTTATGTTGAGTTCTCTTATAATCAGTTGTGCGATGTTGTTTGAGGCGAAAAAAAGACTTATATAGGACCGTCTCACGGATCTCTATTAGTAAGAAGGGTCGGGTCGATTAATCAAGCAAAAAAGTCCGTGGGTCAAACAGCGAGTCAACAAAAAGTCAATTGTCCGCCAAAAATATTCCGGTATTACTTTTTAGAAAAAAGTAATACTTTTAAGACAGATAATACTTTTGAGTAATAAAATAATACTTTAATTAGGAACATGTAATACTTTTGACACAAAAAGTGATACTTATTGTTAAAAATGATCTTTGAGGATAATTGATATAATTTTTAGTTCAACAAACAATATTTTTCACTTAAATATTTAATACATATAATACGTGTTCACTTAAATGTGTAATATTTTTCACTTAAAACTCTAATACTTATTAGTTCAACATGTAATAATTTTTTCTCAAACTTTAAAACTATAATACTAGTACGTTCAATATGTAATAGTTTTTACTTAAAACACTAATATTCTCAGTTCAAAATTTAATAATTTTTAATTCAAATTTGTAATACTTTTGATTTGCAACTCTAATACTTTTAAGTTAAGATTTAATACTTTTCGGTAGTACTTTTAAGCAAGATATCTTTCTTTTCCTTTTTTTTTACTTCTTTTTCCCTCTTTTTACTTTTTTTCCCCTTCGTCTTCTCTTTCATTTTTTCTCTATATTTCTTCTTATTTTTCATTCATTTCGTGGCAAAATCAATGTTCCAAGAGAATAAAAAAAGATTCATCTTTGGAAACATAAAATCTCCATTAATGGTGTATCGCTCTCGTGAGTCATTAGCTTCTTTGCTTCTGATTGAATATGATTTTCTACTTTCCTTGACAGATCCACAATCACATTTTGCTCATTGGGGCCCTCATCTACAATCCATTGAAATGATTACATTCACATATGTATTAAGGCCCCGACTTGACACCATATTATAACATATTGTATCATTTGTATTATCAAAACTATTACATTTTTGCAATAAAAGTATTACATTCTTCAAAAGTATTATTTTTCTTAAAATGTATTATCGCATAATTTTGGGGGATTGTTGACTTTTTGTTTACCGCGGATCTGCTTTATTGACCCACGTATTTATGTTATTGGACGAGACCGATCCGTCTCACGGATAGAGATCCGTGAGACTAGAGGTGTCAATCGAGACACGACACGATTGACCGAACACGAACACGACACGAAATTATAGGATTTGGGCTAGGGCTTATCAGGTTCGGGCCGTTATCGGGTTGGCACAATAAAAATTGGGATGGTATCGGCCGCACGATAAACACGATAAGGCACGATAAGACACAATAGTTTTTTTAATTATTGATAATTAATTATTTATATGGTTAATTTACTAATAATTAACTATTTGTAATTGACTATTTTTATTAATAATTTATTAGAATATATGTTTTAAGTATAGAATATAAATAATATAAAAAATCATAAGTTTTATTAGTTAATGGGTATAATGGGCCTAACGGGCCCTACCTAAATAAACTTGACAATTTTGCTTATCAAGCTTATCGTGTCGTGCCGCATTTTTGTGTTTTTAACGTGTCGTGTTTGGGCTTAAATTTCAGGCCGTTAAACTTATCGTGTCGTGTTCGTGTCGGGGCTTATCGTGTCGTCTTTGTTATCGTGTCGGCCCGATAACAGCCCAAGACGAACGATTTGCCGACCCTACGTGAGACGGTTCACAAGATACCTTCACTTATCGGAATTACAAACATTTAAAGAAAGGTACGGATAGATTCCTAGCATTGAAGTATTTTCTTTTAAATTTTATGATAATTTACCTATCATGGATCAAGTTCGAGAATTGGAAGTTCTTGTTTCGCGAATGAATGAATTGCAAAGTACAATTCCTTGTGAAATTGAGTAAGAGCAATTTTATAAAAATTGCCTTCTACTTGGAATGATTATAGAAGAAAAAATTTACATTTCCTAAAAACTTATACTATAGAACAATTCACTACACATATGCAAATTGAGTGTGAAAATCGAACAAGAGATGAACTATTTATGGTTTCTACATTAAACAATGTTACTAATATCTCTAATTCGGAAATGCCAGTCGAAACATACATAACAAAAGACATTATATTACTAAGTAGCAACAATAGTGTCAAGAAAAGTCGTCCTTATTTCCATTATTGAAACAAAGGACATTATATTAAACAATGCAAATACATAAACAACAAGCTTGCTAGCTCTTCAAATTCCAATATGATTTATACAAAAAGGAACTTGTTGCGATGATTTCAACACTTGAGATAGGCATGATCACGAGAAATTTACATGGCATCCGTAGTTATGATTAAAGATTGGGGTCTTGATTTCGGTGCTACCATTCATGTGTGCAACAACAAGATTCTCTTTGAGGTCTAAAATGAATTGAAGGAACCAGATAAAGTGTTGATGGGAAATCACAATGATGCAAAAGTTATGGGCAAAGTGAGTGTAGAAATATGTTTCACTTCCAAAAAGAAACTCACATTTGCTAATGTTTTCCATGTACGGATCTTAGGAAGATTTTATTTCGGCAATATGTTTTGTAAGAGTGGTTTTAAGATTATGTTAGAGACCGGAAAGGTCATGTAGGTTCCAAGGGATGATAAAGTAAAATCTAGAAGATGGGGTTGAATAGACTATACCAACCTTTGATTTAGTCCTTTTAAAGTGAGAGTTTTAACCACAAGTTAGTTATGTCCTTGGTGTACAACTTAGTTTAATTATACGAGAGTTAGTCACTCAACAAACTCGATCGAGCTATTGATAAGGTAACTCGATGCGCGATTAACTCTTTAAATATTCATGAAGACTTGGTTTTTACAGCGGAAGACTTTCACCCTTTGTTTGAAATACGTTTTGCAATACTTATTTCAAGTTTAGTTATTATCGATTGACTTAGCAAATAAAACAAACATTAATAAGAATATGCAAGAAAGTAAGTGTTGAATATAAATGACACAAAGCATTTTTATAGTGGTTCGAGGATGGGGTAATTCTTTAATCCACTCTTCTCCAACTTCTTGAGGAATCCACTAATGTAATTGTACTTTGTTACAAAATGGTGATCAAGCTAGGCATTGATCACACGGTGGCTTTGCTTTCCAGGACTCGACTTCTTCACAAAATAGTTGTCTTGCTACTTGACTCCTTCAAACTCTTGGATTTGTTCACACAACCCTCAATTGAGTCCAAAGCTTCTAGTTCGAACTGGAACCTTACTATACCTCCTTCAAGTTTGGAGTGCGAGACCTTTGTTCTTTTAAACAAGTTTTCCTCTTCAACAGTTTGAAGTTGTCTTTCCTTCATTGAGTGTATTGGATTGATTTCCTTCAAGATTTAGGTTTGAGAATTTGAATAGAATGCTTGAGAGTATTATGCTTTGATTGCTTGACTTCGCTTGTGTATCCCAGTTGCATAAGTCTTTGTTACCCTCTCTCGATGCATCCTCGCCTTTTATAGTGCTTGTTTGAAAAATATATCCATTGAAGAGATATAGGTAATTTTCAAACTATACTTTGAGGTCTTTGGCTTGTCTTGTCTTGTCTTTTGACTTTCATGTAGTCGATCCTTGAATTTAATGCTCGCAACCTTTTCTTAAACTCGCAGGTTTTAAAGGGATATCCTATTGGTTCCTTGCATTTTGCACTCTTTCAAAGCAAAATAGCTTTAAGGATGCCTATGAAATTTGGTGATATTGTAACTAGAGCAACAGGCCCTCTTTCAGCGCCAATTTATTGATGCTCAGATTTGCTCAACAACAAGAATTACTCCTCTTTGATGATGACCCAAACCACACCAAGCCGCACATTTGCAAGTTAATAATAATTTATGACCAAAACCGTGATTTAAAATATTAGATAGAAAGCGCATCTTTGCTTTATTAGTGCGGTTATGGTTTTAGATTTTAAAAACCGTCAAAACCGCACCGCATCTCTATAACTTAGGGTAGAATAAAATATTTTTCTTTAGTATTTAGTTAAATTTTTAGAAAACTAATATATCGGGAACTAATTTTCGAATGATGTAATTATATTTGCACTTTGTATACTAAACATAATGTATTTTACATTCTTTCAAAGTTGTTACAATGCATTAGATTTTGCATCAAAATAGAACAACATTATATTGCATTACATATTGAATGTAACTAAAAAAAAGATATTGCAATGTGCATTTTATTTGTAAAAATACATCTTGTTTAAAGAAACAATTTTCAATTATAATATTTTCATTGGCTTTTTCATTAAAATATCATAACAAAATTATATTAATTTATCAATTATATAATATTTTTTTATTAAAACCACAAAACCGCCCGCTCACCGACCGCCAAAGCTTAAAATCTGACTTCGGTTTTACTTCATAAAACAACAACTTAAAAATATTATTTAACCGAATAGGATATAGCAATTCGAGTTTGAAATTGACTCAAAAAAGCGCACCGCGATTACCCCTTTGAAAAGTAAAAGAGATGAGAGAAAATAATATTTGTATTAATAAACCGAAAGCGGGATACCTAGTCGGTGAGTCCGCTTGAAGAATAATATTACAATGCTATTTATATAATATTTTTCATTTGTCTTTTTTGCATAAATGACTTCTATTTAAACTCCCACATTAAGTGGGGTTACGATTATTATATCCATAATCCTAGTGGTTGTCATTCCCAAATTTTGCATGATATGCATGGATGACGATTATTTAATAATATTTTCTATGTTGTCCTTATCTTTGCATCGCTGAAGTGGCGAGTTTGTCGGCCCTTTGGACTTCATCTCATATTCATTAACTTTCTTGGTGGAGCTTTTATGGGCTATCCCAAGTTTCTTTCTCGGCTTATACCAGGATGGAATGATTTTCTTTCTCGGTTGCTCCTTCATTTGGTCACTTCAAATGAGGGTGCTCGTGAGGACACGTGTGCGTATATCCGTCCAGCTCTGTTCATGTATGATCAAATTAAAAGGTGTCCGCGCGCGTGTCCACATCTTCTAATAATTGGAACAAAACAACGATTCTTCATCTCCACGCGATTTGATTGGAACAACATATGAACTAATAATAAATTAAATAATAATTTATGATTTTGAGATGATTCAATTGGATGATTTCCTATTCAAGTTAAATTAAGGCGGACAAAGTAAGAGTTAAGCTTCGAGTTTGACCAAAGTCGTCCAAACTTGTCCTGTTATCCATCCGATAAGAATAAAGTCTCTTTGCATCATTCTGAGTGTACAACAAATTAATTATACTTAATTGATGGGATTATGAAAAATTGGTTAAATATATAATAAATTTTTTTTTGATTGAGATTAAATTATTTACTAATTTAATTTATCCAACGTAATCAAACTAAGTAAACGAGCCCTAAATATATCATGTATTTGATGTAACATAAATCTTACCATAATCGCTGGAACGCGATGACAAGAATCGAGCACTTGACAAGTTGATCTCAAGCACAAAAAATATTCACACATCTACTTATAATATTTTAAAAATCAATTTTCATACATCTTTTTTTTTTAATAAGTTGGGAGTAATGGTTAGAAGGGAGGGGATAAATTTGAAAAGCGAAAGATGCAGGATTGAACCTTAATCAACACCCTTATAAAGAGTGAACGATACCACCCTATAAGTTCGTGATTTAATTTTCATACATCTATCGTCCGGGTGTTTTATTTTTGTGAAATGGGATATTTATCCTTCATGCATTCTCCAAGTATTTATCAAGTTATTGATGTACATAATAATTAATTATTACTATAATCGATCGCTGGAAAAAGATGAGGAAAACCCGCCACTTGACAAGTTGGTGCTAATAAGCACAAAAATTGATCAATACGCGTCTACTTCAATATTTTTAAATAAACCGGTTTTAACGCATCATGTGTTGAATTGATAAAATACCAACCACTTGGCATGCAATGCAGTATTATCTGCGTCATTGATCTTTATAGCTTTAAGTTTTTGGGACAAATCATTTGATTGAGATTTCTTGTACCACATTTAAATTTCACTTTTTATTTTAATGTATTGGGTAAATGTCAAATATACAAGATGATATCATAATGTACACGTGTCATAAATTCAATGTAATGGAATAGGAACTGGAACATGAATGTGAACAAATGCTATTGCGCCTGAGATAATTGTCATGTGTATAAAAATTACCATATTAATTTTGAAGAATAAACCAAACCTAAATTATGAGTTTTTAATATGGTAATTTCTATATATGTGTGCGGTGAATAGGAGATGAAACATCATTATAGAATAGAAGATCTCATCTGCGTAAGTGCATGGAGTAGCTTGGCTGGATAAAAAAATGAAAAAAATATTATAAAAATATAACTAAAATGTTTTTTTATTTTAAAAAAATCTTAGTATAATTTTTTTCTCACCGGCCGTAATTGCTCATACTGTCGGTAATTTTCACTTTTTATTAAAATATACGAATTTGATTATATTTGTTATTACACCATCATCGTCTTTAAAAGGGGGCATCATCATCATTAAACCATCAATACAATAAAAGAACAAATGAGAAACCACTATTAGGTAGACGCAAATCCGCACAAGTGTGGCCGGTTATTTAAACTTTGAGCTCTTTAATTTTCATAAGTTATATGCAATTTCTGTTTTTTTTTTTTTTTTTTTTTTTGAGGTAAAAAGGAGTTTCATTAAATTACTGGAAAAGATTCAGCACTGATTGAGACAAGAATGAAGGCGGGAAGGCCACGAGTTTACAATACATAATTCAGACTTAGCAAACGAGCGAACTCGTGAGCCACTAAATGTCAGTTCTAGGGGCTTGGAATCCAAAATAAACAAGATGAAGAAAGTAATTGCAACAGCGAATAAATATCTAGCAAAATAGGATCAGAATTCGGAGGTGGACATGTATTATCCTTCGTAGCTTCGATAAAAACGGCCGAGTAACCCAAAACGAGATATGGGAGTGATCCATTGAGAGGGCGAGTGTGAGAGCCTCTCGAAGAGCTAGGGCCTCTGCCGCCAGTGGGTTAGTAATGCATGGGAATTGCTTAGTGTAGCCAAACAAGTAGGAACCATTTTCATCCCTTACAAATATACCCACTCCTGCACATTCTTAGCCGTTGAGATGGCCCCGTCGATTTTCAATCATAATGTGGAGTAAATGACAGTTTTTGTTTATATTGTGAAACTTCTTATGCTTTTGGTATATATCTACAAGAAATAATGACATAATTGCTTCATTTTGATTCCACAATTGGTCATAACGAGCAATAGATGATACACATGAATTGAATGAAATTATTCTCAATGACCAAATTATCCTCTAGTGGAATAAAATAAATAGTTTATCCAAAACGTTGTTTTTTCATTTTATTAATTTTTATCGAATCGATGTCTATTAGCGGAATGCATCGGCCTTTTACGGTTTGTTAATTCCGTGTTGTAGGTTGTTCGCCAAAATTATTTTGGTTCATACAGCGCAAGTGTACAATGTAGTTTATAGAATAATGGCAAGCAAGGTCGTATTCCTCGGGGATTGAAGCTCGAAACACTTAGGCTATAATAACATCGTATTCCAATTTTATTAAAGCGACCAGAAAATCAAGCTACTAACATCAAAAAAAAAGAAAAATAAATAAGAAATAAATTTGTGAACCCCATAAGTCTTTTCAACATCTTTAGGAGCAACCTTAGACACATAATCTCAACATGCTTCTTTAATATTAAATGCGAATAAAGTTTTAAAAATCAATTCATGCAATTCTATGGGTTCAAATTCCTAAATTCATTTACTCCCCCTGGTCGGGTGGTGCGAAAACAGTTGATTAATAACAATTATAGTCCTCTCGGATCGTTACGAGTTCTTATTAACTCCCAAAAGATTTGTGAATTAAATGACTCTCAACAAACATGCTTGTGACACATGTTTCATGTTTGAATTCAATTTTTGTCTTCTACAACTCACTCGGTCGGATTATGGACTAGAAGTATGACATGCAAATTATTGGCCAAATAAACAAACAATTATAAATAAGCACTCGAATTCATAAAATAGAACGCATGAATTAATTAAGAAAATAAATAATCATATTTAATATAAATCCACGATTTTGATTATGCCCCTAAGATCCGAAAAATATGCCAAACATTGATTACAAACTCATAGACAAATCCGAATCAATATTATGACATCATATAAGCACAAACAAGAGTTCTTAAACATAGAAATAAAACCCCTTCTTGTCGAGGATGGATTCCCTTCCAAGCCCTCGAAGCTCTTGTGCTCCCTGACGCGAAAGCCTTGTGGTGTTCTTCGCGACCTAGCCTTTGCTCTCGAAGCTCTTCGATTCTTCTTGGTTCTGTGTTATTTGATGTGTTTTTCTTTGTATTAAGTTGTATTGATGGATGAATTTTCGTGTATAGCCTTGGGTCCCTTTTATAGATGCTTGGAGAGATCACTTGCGAGTTTGAGTAGGAAAAGGAGACCAATCCAACCCCGATTCGTCACACGCCACACCGTGTTAACCCACACGGTCGGGATGTGCGATCGAAATTTGATCTCGGGGTCTTCATGAACGTTGTATATCTCTCTCTTAGCTTTCCATGACCAATTTAATCACCTTAATATCAATTTTGTAGAGAGAGTTATGGCCAAATTACTAAACTACAAAGTCTTTGAAACATTACAAGAAAATAAGGGAATTCCAACGAAAAAAATCCGTTGGTATTTGGCCAATTTCCATTGGAATTATTGATTCCAATGAAATTCCAATGGAAAAGCACCATGGGTATAATGGTCGTTAGATTGACAAAATTCAATGAAAATTCCAATGGAAAAAATATTCCAACAAAGACCAAATGGTTTTTGTTATCCTTGGACTTTCTGTTGGAATTTTCCAATGGTATGTTGTAGTATTAGAATTTCCATTGGAATTTGGAAAATTCCATCGCTTTTTATTCCATTGGAATTATTTCGTTGGAATTTGATTGTTTTCTTGTAGTGAAAAAGCGTCGGTAGCGTTTTGAAGATTTTGAAGGAAATTCCTTTTTGTTTGACCGTCCATGCTTCTTTCCTCTATATCTTTGCTCGTACCATAGCTCTTGACCTATACTTTGGAACGTGATATCACTTTTTATCCAATTTAGCTCCATTTCTGTAAAATTCACAAGAGTACGCGCAGAGATCACGGCCAACAAAGGAAACCCAAGTAAAACACACTAAATATGCGTGCAAATGCATCAAATATATATCATTTTAAACCTCAAATGCACGTATATTTTACACTCATCAAATACCCCAAACTTAAAGCATTGCTCGTCCTCGAGCAAATTTAGAAAAATAATATAAGGGTAAAACGAAAGAACACCCAAGAACACTATAAACATTAAATAGCACTCGACTCCATACTCAAGGAAACCATGCAACTCATCTTCAAGAAGTCATCATTAAAAAACTCGGCATAATCAATACTCTCTTGGGTATTTGACATCGCGACTCACAAGAAAATAGTGTATCAACCCGACTCTCGAGAAATGTATGGATAGTGTTTATGCTTAAATTCAATTCGGTGAATGTAGAACTACCATAAGCTTGCAAATCGTCTAACATCTCTACCACTTTTGTGTGCACAATCTAAGAATCAAAAAGGACTTTTTATTAGGTTGTAATGTAGGCTCTTTGCTAAGGTTAGGAAAATTTGGATTAAGTGACTTGACTTGAGCAAATAGAATTTAAGAATACATACTTGCAATTCACCAACCCAATTTTAGTATAATATCGGTTTTCTTTTTCAACTCAATTCTACCCTTATTTCTTTTTTCATTCTTAGGCCTTTTTTTTTTTTTTTTTAATAGCCTCAAGCTCTCTCTTTTTTTTAGAATTTTCTTTTGCTCGATTTTTCTCTTCTTTTTAGAGATATTTCTTATTTTTCGAGCTTCATGTATTTTTTTCTATTTACCTAGATATCTTTGCTCATCCCTCCTTCTTTTGCCAACTTCCTCTCTTTTTCATAAATTTTTCACCACATCTCCCCCAACTTATTCATTTTCTATAAGCTCAAGAATTTGTAGGGATTAAAAACATGTAAATTTTAAAGATCAATGTGGCTTAGAATAATAGTTTTGGCTCAAACTTGGCTAACTAGAGAATCATGAGTTCATAGGTAGGCTTTTTAGGCTAAGTATGCTAAACAAAGATAGCCTTAGATCATTTTCAAAAATTGCACACACACATGGCTTCAATGAAGATACCATAGCAAGTTCTAGAGTTCTATCAATCATGAATGACACATTCAAGAAAAAAATAAGTCCGCATAATATAAAGAAATTTAAGGCTCAAAATCTCACAGACTTATTTTTCGCAACATGCTCAAATACCCAATTTTCTTAATAAATGTCAAGCAAATAAACTTTCCTCCTAAGAATTTATTACATTATTCCCACAAGTATGTTATCTCATGCCATAAAATAATCATAGTAAAATCATAGGGAGTCATTTGGGCATACGAATGGATTAAAAAAACCACACAAAATCAATTAAACGTCTAAAGCGGTAAACGTGCTAAAACAAAAATAACTAAATATCGAAAAAATAAAGCAAAACAAAATGCCCCAAACTTAAAATATGCTTTCTCCGAACATATGAGGAAATTATCAAAAGAAAAAGGAATGCGTAATAAGTACTTACATGGATAGTTACGATAAAGCGGGAGCAAATCCATCAATTTGGAAATCAAGGAGCAGATCGACGATCGGTCGCGTGCATCCACATGCCCGTGTGCGTCGTGTTTTTTCAGAATTTTTTTTTTTCAATTTTTTTCAGAATGTCTTTTTTTTTTTTTTTTTTTCATCTTGGCGCCAAAAACTTGTTCGCCAAAAAATATTTTGGTTCATACAACCGCAAGTGTACAAAGTGTAGTTTATAGAATAATGGCAAGCAAGGTCGTATTCCTCGGGGATTGAAGCTCGAAACACTTAGGCTATAATAACATCGTATTCCAATTTTATTAAAGCGACCAGAAAATCAAGCTACTAACATCAAAAAAAAAGAAAAATAAATAAGAAATAAATTTGTGAACCCCATAAGTCTTTTCAACATCTTTAGGAGCAACCTTAGACACATAATCTCAACATGCTTCTTTAATATTAAATGCGAATAAAGTTTTTAAAATCAATTCATGCAATTCTATGGGTTCAAATTCCTAAATTCATTTACTCCTGGTCGGGTGGTGCGAAATGAGTTGATTAATAACAATTATAGTCCTCTCGGATCGTTACAGTTCTTATTAACTCCCAAAAGATTTGTGAATTAAATGACACTCAACAAACATGCTTGTGACACATGTTTCATGTTTGAATTCAATTTTCGTCTTCTACAACTCACTCGGTCGGATTATGGACTAGAAGTATGACATGCAAATTATTGGCCAAATAAACAGCAATTATAAATAAGCACTCGAATTCATAAAATAGAACGCATGAATTAATTAAGAAAACAAATAATCATATTTAATATAAATCCGCAATTTTGATTATGCCCTAAGATCCGAAAAATATTCCAAACATTGATTACAAACTCATAGACAAATCAATCAATACTATGACATCATATAAACACAAACAAAAGTTCTTAGACATAGAAATAAAACCCCATCTTGTCGGGATGAATTCCCCTTGTGGTGTTCTTCGCGACCTAGCCTTTTGCTCTCGAAGCTCTTCGATTCTTTGGTTCTGTGTTATTTGATGTGTTTTTCTTTGTATGAAGTTGTATTGATGGATGAATTTTCGTGCATAGCATTGGGTCCCTTTTATAGATGCTTGGAGAGATCACTTGCAGAGTTTGAGTAGGAAAAGGAGACCAATCCAGCCCGATTCGCCGCACGCCGCACGACCGTGTCAACCCACACGGCGGGTCACTCGATCGAATTTGATCTCGGTGTCTTCAAGAAAGTTATAGATCTTTCTCTTAGCCTTTTATGTCCAGTTGAATTACCTCAATATAAATTTTGTAGAGAGAGTTATGGCGAATTACTAAACCATGCAGTCTTTAAAATCACGGTAGCGTTTTGACGATTTTGAAGGAAATTCCTTTTTGTTTGACCGTCCATGCTTATTTACTTCATATCTTTGCTCGTACCTTAGCTCTTGACCTATACTTTGCAACGTGATATCGCGTTTTATCCAATTTAGCTCCATTTCTGTAAAATCACAAGAGTACGCAGATCACGCCCAACAAAGGAAACCAAGTAAAACATACTAAATATGCGTGCAAATGCATCAAATATATATCATATTAAACCTCAAATGCACGTATATTTTAGACTCATCATAGGTACCAAGGGTGTGAAGTAAGGTTTAGAAGGGGGTTGAATAAACCTTACCAAATTTTCGATTTAGTCCTTTTAAATTAATTCAATGAGTTGACTCAAACATTTGTGTCTTGATGGACAACTAAGTTGGCTTTTCAGCTAAGTTACCCACTCAACGGACTCGATAGAGATGTTGATAATATAACTCGGCCGCTCAAGCCAAATACTTAACTTGGCTTATTGGTTTTTAATGAGGAAGAAGACTTAACACCCTTAGACTTATTTTAAGTTTGTTTTTAACAATTGATTCTTAGCACTTGGTTATTAATCAGTTGGATAGCAAATATGATTCTAACAATGCAGATGTAATGTAAATATGCGGGAAAGTAATTTTTCTTTGAAAGTAAATGACACAAATATTTTAGAGAGGTTCGAAGATGGGGTAATTCTTCTAATCCTCTCCTTTCCAATTTGGAGGAATCCACTATGTAACATATCCGTTTACAAAGCGGTGAACAGTCTGGGAGACAACCTTGATCACACATTTGGTTTTTCTCTTGCGACTCTTCTTCACAGGGCACCGCCTTGCTACTTCACCTCACTTCTCAAGTTCTTGGATCTCGATCACGAAGCCCTCCAACAAACTTGATAATGGTTCGACTGGAACCTTTCTACAATCCTTGCTTGTATAGCGAGACCCCTTTTATTTCTTCAAATGTTTCCTCTTCAATGATTTGAAGTTGTCTTTCCTTCAAGACTTGTGTTGGATTGATTTCCTTTGAGTTTCGAGGCTTGAGGATTTGCTTGCTCGTTTATGAGAAATTGCAGGTTAAATGCTTGAATATTATTTGCTTGTTCGTGGTTCAGTCTTCTCTTCTCAATAACTTCCTCAGCCTTTTATAGTACACATTTGAAATTTTGCCCGTTGAAGAGATAGACTAATTTCAAATGTCACTTTTGTTTGTTGGCTTGTGTTATTGCGAGTTCTTGATGTTGATATTTCCTCGTATTAAATGTCTTCGCAAAGCATTCCAGTGCCTAACACAAGGTGCGGTGTTTCTTAATGGTTTATTCCTTTTGCACAATTGCAGGACTAACACTTTAGACGACAATTTTGACATATTACTATATTGAGTAATATTCTTGACTTTAATCAACAGATCTAAGTCGGTTGTCCGGGACTAGACTGTTGTCTTTACCCCAAGTGACTTGAGTCACTCCGGTCGTTGGATAACTCAACACAAAGAAAGTAAATTTCCTAGTTTAAGTTTGACATGGTATCATCACAATCTACTCAATAAATTTCCTAACAATTTCCCTTTTTAGATGATGCCAAAACTTAAAATCATACATAGAAAGTAAACTTGATGAAGGATACATACATACAATGTAGTAACAAAGAATGTATGCTTAAAATAGATCCACTACAAGAAAATTGATTTACAATTAGGGAAATTTCATCATTATATGTAGAAAAACCGTCATTAAAAACTTTCAATGAGGGGAATTTCCGTCATGGATCCTCATTATTGCCCTCCTAGGTAAAAGTCAATAATGACGGTAAATGGATCCGGTCATTATTATTTTAATATATTTAATGATATGATTATACCATCATTAAAAATTATTTTTAATGACAAAACATATTCTCATTATATAATCATTTTCCCTCACTAGATGTTTTTTATTGATAAAGTTTATGTCATTATTAGTTATATTATTGTCACTAAACTTTTCCAACATATCTCTTGGTACCTCAAGACAACCACCTCTACTTTAAATAGTGTTTTTTCATCTTCTAATTCATCCAATTCAAAATTCACATCATTCTTATAAATAAACACCACACCACATGCATAGAAACAACTCAAAACTTTGTAAACGAAATAGCGAATAATGATTTTCAAGACTTATTTCATTAAAATAATAGTATCTCACATCGATGAAGTGTAACCTCATATATTCTCCAAGTCAATCAAAAAAAACCAATACTATAAAAAGACATTTACATTTCACTCGGTTCAAAATAAAACAAGTAGTAGCTAGAAATTATGTTGCTCGGAGGGTTTGTAATCTCCACCAAAGCTCTAACAAGATGTGCGGTATCGACTTCTCATATCTGCATCGAGAAGTGGTCTAGACTTGAGCCGCATATGGCAAGTTCCAAAGGACATCCTCTAATGATTGCCATCATGAGGATTCATGTGATAATTATATACACTTATTTGTCTTTGGATATCACGGTTGTCAAGGATTCTTGTGACATAGTTCTTAACATAATTGGATCCACTATCTTCCACAGACCATCTTGGCCGCTAAAAGATGTACGCCAATTGAAATAATTAATCACATGAGCTCGGAGATCATATACACTATAAAATAATCACTAATTCTTTAGCATTGCATTGGATGAATTGTAGTAACATACCACTTCGTTTAGTAGACATGATTCTCCTTCTCCATGCATAATATGACCTACAATGATTTAAATAATATGAACCCAAAGTTATATGCAAGTTCTTCACATGCTTCAACAAAACATGAATCCATTACAAAGTAGTTGATTCATGGAAAAAGATTGGGAATCAAGGAGAATTTCCGTTTTACCCGATTTAATCGCATCTCCTTTTGCCTAAAAATAGATATAACTATATAAGTGGCTTATAAATAGTTGTTACAACTAACAACCATAATATGGTCTAACCACTGAAAAAAATAGAGCAAACTTCAAACCTTTTAATTTCATCTCCTATGATGGACATCCCATAGTAGCTAAGGTTTTTTCATTCTCTGCCTCTCGCTTAGGAAAACACGAGAGTTGGACATCCAGTTTCTAAAATGAAGATTATGTAGAGAAATGAGAAGCAGTACATCATGAGTATAAGAAAGCAATTTAAAAACTTTGAATTGTGTCAGTTGATAACCAAAGAAATTATGAATATTTTCCACCTAATGATATCAAAGGCTTTCACAAAACCATAGTTATAGAAGGAAAATAATATTAGATAATTACATATTCTTGCGAAAGACATACTTGGTTTACCCTTCGGTTTTATACTACCAATAAAAAGATTTACATAATTTCAAGAATAAAGTGGCTGCATATATATAAATATATCTTGCTAAATGTGATGATCTCCGAAAACTTTGGAATGAATATCATTCGCATTTAATTGACTTCTCCCTAGGATATGTTGCTACTTGGTAAGAATAAATAAATAAAAACACTTGGCCGATGGTCTTAACTTTGGTTCACAAAACATTTTACAAATTTGGCACTCCAACAATTTACCATGCATTTGTCGGAGATCATAACTAACATATGCCTATGGTGCATGGGATTAATTAGCAAAACACTTCATGCCTATGATAGTATCAGGAATACTCTTAACCAAGCTCGATAGTACCAAAAAGGGATTAAAAAAAAAAAAAGATGGCTTACCTTGATCGAGTTTGGCACCAACTTTAAATGCAAATAATATATCCGCATGATCACATAATTATTTCCATAAACTTTTCATTTCTTCTAATTCACCAAAGGGGATGGGGTTTTAAAATTTCATACAAGAGCCTTAATTTTATATCAAATATTGCAAAAATGTTAATCTCAAGAAACACATTGGAAACAAAGACAACTCACCCGAGAATTCATCCAGGACAAGAAAAGGGTCAAAATATTTCAAAGACAAACCTGGGAGGGGAGGAGATAACCAAAATCATATCTTTGGGTGATTAGAAAAAAGCAACATAAATTTCTTCTAAAATTAACCTCAAAATAAACCAAGTCTCGAAACACTCATAGCCAAATGTCGCTTCTAACCATCCTGGCCGGGAATACTTATTATCTCTATGTAATTCATTTTCTCTTTTTAGATACAATTAAGAAATACCTTTAGAAGATAAGGTCGGGTAATTGAGGAGGAAAGGATAAATTCCTTCTAAAACCCATATTCAAAACCTATAATAACAAGCAATAAATGATGGCATCAGATGCATGGGAATATCAATTAACACAAAGACAATCCAAAACTTAAAATAAAAAAATGAACACCTAGTAAAAGCATTTTGTCTCTTTAAATATTAGCAACAACTCCATTAAATCACAAAATAAAATGCAGACTAATCGAAACAATTAAACTTAAGTTACAACATATTATATATGAGCTCTCTTATCACAATCACAAGAGAAACCACGACATGCAAAATCGAACCACTAAATCTCAACATCCAAGCCCAAGAATTCGATAATTCAAGAACATTGCCAAGTTTTAAGAAAAATAAAAAAGTAAATCTTGCAACAAAACAACAACAACTACAAAACTAGGAACAAGCCACATCCTCCTTTTTAAGGGATTTAACTTTCACTTTTTCCATTAAAACTAGCAAAAACTAAATCACAATTTCTAATTACCTATTTTTTTGATGGCTAGGGCTTAGGGTCAAGTCCGGACTTTTTCCTCACAAAAAACTATTTGATAAGCGACGTATATATGCGAGAGCAAAAGGCAAGGTTGAGAGTCGAAGAGAAGATGGGTGTGGAGAGAGGAGAAGAGACAAGGGTTGATTAATTGATTTTCCCAATTTTTAACATTGTTTATTTGGTGGGAAATATATGGTCCTTAAAATTAAAATCTTGTAATCAATAATGAGGGGAATGCTTTTTTACACAATTTAGTGATGGGAATATTTACTTATAACTAGGAATATAAGAATTCCTCACTACTAACTAGCCCTTTTAACTACAAATATTTTTACTCTCATAAAAACTTCAAAAATCATGCTTTTAGTGACGGTTTTTCATACCCTCACTAAATTTTTGTCATTATAAGCTATAATTCTTGTAGTGATCTTTTATTGATCATAGCATTCTTGTCCTTTACACATTTTGCTTACATTCGGTATCATAGCAATAAAAATGTATACAAGTCACAACATAGTATATCTAAGCTAAGATACATAAAGAGTGAAAATTACAGTGAAATTCACTAAGCTTATTCGGAGAAGACTTACGTAGATATAATTACACAAAAATACACGAAGGGGTTTGCAAAGAACACTTCAACGCCTTTTCGCTTCGTTCCTCTTTCTTCTTGACTCTTCTCCTGTTAGAATCAGCTTTTTTCCTCTTTCTTTCCTCTTCTTTCTGCCTTTTCTTTTTTTCTTTCTTCTTCTTCTCTTTTCTTCTTCTCATAAGATCACTTTGCAATAGGGTCATCCCTTCGTTGCCTTTCTTCCCAATCACAGTTGCTCGCACTTTCTTCCGCCATCCTCTTCCTTGCTTCTTCTATATTTCGAGTGACTTCTAAATTTGCAAGATGGTCATGGCCAGCCAAAGTATGTGATTCCCCTTTTCTCGGGGGTCCATAAAAGTGACATCTTTCGGCTTAGGTCCAAAATTGAAAACTCCTTCCCAGTACCACTTTGTCTTCCCTTTCTTGACTAAGCTCCTCTTCCTCTAGGAGTATATTATACAGAGCCTTGGATTTAGCGGTGAGCGATGCTTGCACTCTCTCGCTTCTCGGCCTTTGTTGCACACCTCCAGGTCTTTTTCCCAAGACGACTCCAGGTTTGAGTCAAGGTCATTCTTCAAAGTAGCCTTTAGCTTCCAAGGTTTGAAATTCTTCCATAGATCGGGCTCGGATCCTCGCATCCGACATTACTTCTTTAGGGAGTTCTATCATTACGTTTTCTAATTCGCTAGTAGACCACCATGCCGCTTCAATAGTTCTTCCACTCTTGTTGACGTATCTTGACTACCTTTTCAATTGCGGTTTCAATGACCTTTCTCTTGTCTTTCATGGCCACTTTGCAGCTTTCTCGATAGGTAATTTCACGGGTAGCTTCTTTCGAGAATATCGGGCCAGATTGTGACTTGACCTAGTCAAGGGTTTCAAAGAAACATCACTTCTAACTTCTTTGAACTTCCTTCCCCTCACCGCATCACTTTTCTTGACTTTTCTTCTTTCAAACTTTTGAGGGATTCCTCTTCCCCTTTTGGCATCATCAAAGGATAGAGGTATCTAAGGAACATACCACCAAGGATAAAGTCCATCGGTGATAGTGGAGTTATGCTTGAGTTGGTTGCATCATACTGTTGTCTGAAATTCGGAGCGTGTTATCTTAGACTCACGGCTATTATTCTTGTTTTCATTATAGCCATTAGAAGATGAATTTGTCATTCATGGCATTCTCGAGTCTCGACAATTTCATTCTTGTGGAAATGTTGCAATGACTCCATCTCCGACTTATGGGACTCGATTGATCATTTCGATGTACTCCTTCATTCTCTTCTCGATATCTTTGAATTATCCGCACTCCACAACAACATTTTTGCAAACAATGCTTTAAAGTAGCGGACTTGCTCGGATGTCATAGTTGTGCTCTGCGCGTGCAGCCCATTCCTCGATGTGCACAATAATCCCTCTTAAATCGGTTGTGAGGGTGGCATCACGATTGTCAAGGCGGAGGTCCAACGATGCTTGATGGTGTTCTATTTTCTTAATCTCTTCACAGATAGTCTTGAAAGCTTTCCGAACTCAGCTGCGGAGGCGGACTCTGCTGCTGGCCATTCTGCATCAAAGTCAAAGTTCATGGGAACAATCGTATCCGTAGGGATGATGGCTCTTCGCAAGACCGTGTATATATTTCCTTAAATTTCTGGCAAATTCAACTTCTAAGTCTGGCAATTCAATGTTAAAAAGAAAATCTTCTTCAAAAACATCATCGCGAACAAAGGGGATCTTCGTGTCTCTTACATGCATCGCTTCTTCCTTGTTCTAGATGAGTGGATTCATCTCTCTATGACTCAGCTGTGTGGCAGCTTCATCGGTAGTGTTCATTTTGTGGGGCCTGTGTGAGCTTAGAGAGTCGTTACATACCGGTTTGTGGGAGCCGCGCAGATGACTCGGTTCAGTGGGGCATTTGAGATGTTTTGCCCGGTGACGAGCCTCGGCTATCTCAATAGCTTCCTTGGTGTTAGTGGGTTTTTCCAATTGTGTAAATTTATCCTTAGATGTATCATCAGCGTCATCGGAGGATGATGAGACTTGTGGAGTTGGCTCATCATCAAAATTGAATCTCATGGGAGCCATCTTTTCACCGACTTGGCTCGAGATATGTAAACATTCTTAGTTGTGTCCTTCGTAGGATCATTATGTGGAACAGACTCAACTTCATCTTCCGATCCTTAAATGATGTGTCAATGTTTTCTTGGGAGTCTTGAAGGGCACCAATGACTTCTTCGTGGGTAACACCTTCAATTTGAGGATGTTCTCGGCCAAAGATTTTTACCGGGGACGTCTCAACCTCCCATTGGCCTTCAATACCCCAGGAGTTTCTACTACTACGGGGCCTTCAAAGAATCCCTTCGACAATCTCAATTGTGTTAGGGTCTTCTATTCTCCTTTCGACAGGACTCGGTTTGTCTTAGGGTCTTGGACATTCGCATCCAAAGGAGTCTCAACCCTTGAATTGCACTTTTAGAGCCCGTGAGTGTTAACTCCAGGAGCGTCACCATCCTTTGCCTCAATTGTGATAACAACGTCATTGACCTTCAAAGCGCAATCAACATTTCATTTGAGACAAACTCAATCGCCCGAGCTTCACAAGGTCATTATGTTGTTTTTCAAGTTCTTTCTCACCTTCGCCTCCTAACACCATTGATGTGTCTCCCACAATGATCTCCAACCCGGTTGTGGTGGAGAGAATTTCCCCCTCAGTGGCGCACCTCTTATTAAGATGCGTGTGAGTATGTTCTAGAGAGCATGTAAATTAGCACATCTTGGATTTCGCAAGGCTCGGGCTTGCTCGATGACCTTTCTCCTTTTCTTCCTCTTTTAGAATACGAAGGATGTCCGAACAATTTTCTTCATTTAGGCAGATCGGACATCGTTTACGCAGAGGAATCGAGAGAAGCTCTTCTTCTTCTTCTTCTTCAATAAACTCGGGCGGGTGAATTGTACCCTTGAGTGATCCAGCCTTCCATGCTCTCCATTCTCTTAAGGGTCGTTGGATATCGGATAGACTGGAGAATACATGATTACATGATCACATTATCATCATCATCATCTTCACCTCCGGTTTCGAAATGGGAGGCAAGAGACCTTGCTCTTCCTCGATGCGCAAAGAACATCGATGCAAATTTGCCTTTCTTGATTTGGCAACGGTGTTCCTCCTTTATCTCGGTGCGGGGCGGGGAGCCTCGGCTGCATGGGCAGGTGCTGGACTTTGACTTTGCGGGGAGCGAATGCTTTCTTTGGCTTGTCGAGGGGGCAAGAGCGGGTTGAAGACTGTTGATTCCCCCTCACTTGTATCGGTTTTTCTTAGCATGAGCTCTCTTTTGGGCACCGGAGACGTTTGCCCCGAACATCTTCTTGTTCACGTGGAAAGGCTTGCCATGGTGAAGAGCAATGCCCTTTACCTCCATAAGATGACCAATCACAAGGCCATAGCCCAATGAGCATCCAAAAGACTCATCCTTCTTGAAGGTCTGTTCAAAGACATTCGCGCAGTCTCCGTAGACAAACCCATCCCGATTAACTTTATTTCCTTGCATGATCGCACCATCACGATCGCCTTAGTTTTGGATAGCTAATTGAAGCTTCCAAATTTCTTTTCAATCCATCGACTTGTGATAGTCGTCTTTCAACAGTTTGTTCTTGGCCGTGTATACCACTTTCAAAGATACTCGAGGCTTAGCAACTTCCTTCCAAGCAAGCCTAAGTCGACATCAAGCATCATAGATCTCCTTCAAGCCCTCCGAGGGCAACAAACGATGCTCGGCAAGGTCTTTTACACTGAAGTTTTATGACCTTGCTATGGACGGAAGATTTGATTTCGTCGCCCCGCACTTCTGCGTTCACGTGGAACATAGCTACCTCCTCGAGGTACGTATGAGAATATTACATTGCCAAAAAGTCCTTCACCTAGACTTCTCCAACATCGCAGCTATCTTCTAAACTAGGGTTTCATCGACATCCTGTTTGATCATCCGGTCAAAATCCACTGAAAACCCAATGTGGATTTGCTTTGAAAGCTTCACAAAATCGTACTCTGGGCCATTTTTAGACATTTCTACCGATCGAAATAAGAGAAACTTGCTTGAGAAGAACTAGGGTTCGCACTCGGTTCCGAGAGAAATGCTTCCTATGCTTAAAGATGAACAGTTTGCTTGAGGAGAGAGAAGTGAAAAGTTCCGTATATAAGGGACGTGAAAGGACATATTTCGGATTTTAAAATTTTTGATCAAAATCAACGGTTGAGATTAACACGTCAAAACCGCATTTAATTCGTTGCATTTATGGGGCAAAAGCATTTATATCTAATCATATGGGTTCATGTCCACTTTTAATGTGATGTCATTATTCTATTGACGTCATCCTTAAAAACATTCCCGCTTATTTAAAATGACTGCATTTTTGTCACTTAGATCATAAATGATTCGCTTATATCCAAAGTGACTTAACTCGCTTATCTCTTTCCATGAAGGAACTCATTTTGTCAAAGAACTCGATACAATCGATTTCCCGATAAGATGTTTCACTTTTTTCAAGTGTGAAACTTGCTCTACTTTGATTTTCTCATCTTCTTTCTCCACTAATTGTGTCTTTTGAGATTCAACTCAGCTCAATTAACCCTAACTCATTCTTGAGCTCTTCAAATCTTGATTCACATAGAGGTTTTTCGAATATGTTAGCTAAATCGTTTATATGTTGAGATGTATTCCAAGGTGATCTCTTTCTTTTCAACATGATCTCTTATGAAATGATATCTCGACATCAATGTGTTTTGTTCTAGAATGCAACACATGATTATGAGTGATTGCAATAGCACTAGTGTTATCACACATAATTGGAATCTCTCTTTCTTCAATATCATAATCTCTCAATCGCTATCTCATCCATAAGACTTGGGCACAAATGATTTGTCCGCATGACTATGTACTCTTCTTCACTGTGGATGTGGCAATTGAATTTTGTTTCATCTTGAACCAAGAAACCAATCTATTTCCAAGCATTTGACATGTACCGAGGTATTCTTCCCGTCAACTCTACATCCAAAGATAGTCCGAGTCCGAGTAATCAATTAGCTTGAATCCACCTTCCTTTGGATACCATAAGCCAACTTCCTAGAATCCCTTCAAATATCTTAGGATTTCTCTTGGTTGTAGTCATGTGGCTCTCTCTTTGGTGCAGATTGAAATCTTGCACATACACCTATCGCAACGGTGATGTCCGGCTTGTTTCTTTGTTAGATAGAGCAATGATCCAATGAGTGCTCTATATATGGTTTGATCATGACTTTGCCATCCGCATCCATGTCCATCTTGACCGATGTATTCATTGGTATTTTTTGAGAAGACTTCTCTTCCATACCAAATTTCTACATTAAATCTCTAGTATATTTAGTTTGACTTATGAAGGTTCCATCCTTCATTTTCTTGACTTGAAGTCCTAGGAAGAAAGTCGGTTCTCCCATCATGCTCATCTCAAATTTACCTTGCATGAGGTTTGAGAACTTGTCACATAGCTCTTTATTTGTGGAACCACCGGCATTAGTGGTGCCGTATCGCATCGTCGGTAGGCCTTTTCGAGCGGTCATTTAGAGGAATTCTCAAGAGTGTTCTATCAACTTTGCCTTTGGTGAATCCATTGTCGATTAAAAATTGAGACAATGTATCATGCAATGCTCTTGGTGCTTGTTTAAGTCCATATAATGCTTTCTTGAGCATGTAGACTTATCTCCAATAGTTTTTCGCTCAAACCGGGAGGTTGTTCATCATAAACTTCTTCCTCTAACAATCCATTTAGAAATGCACTCTTCACATCCATTTGATACACGGTGAAGTTCTTATGTGCAGCATAAGCAAGAAACATCCTTATTGCTTCCAATCTTGCAAGAGCAAAGGTTTCATCAAAATCTATACCCTCTTCTTGGCAATACCCTTTGGCTACCAATCTTGCTTTGTTTTTACAAAGATCCTTCCTCATTCATCTTGTTTCTAAAAACCCATTTTGTGCCAATAACATTTTGATGGGTTGGCCTCGCACTAATTCCCATACAATGTGTGTCATCCAATGCTTGAGACACATCTTTTGGCTCTATCTCGGGAAATAAAACAAGTGAACATAGATTCATGTTGTGCTATGGATCTCGGTTCGTATGCCATCTCTAACATCTCCAATACCTAACTCGTGGATGGTCTCTGTTCGCTTTATATTTTTAGCTTCACCGCAAGTGTACGGTGTTCGTTATCGAATAGGGTAGCAAGGTCGTATCCACGGAGACTAATAAATCAATAGGCTAAGTATTGAACCCAGATAGTTTTACTTTTATTTAGACGATCAATATTTGATGGTTGTTGTTTTGAGATTAAGACAATTTCAATCACTAAAACACAAGAATACAATAACACAAATGAAAGAAGTATCAAGATGATGAAATGGATTTCCGAGTTAAGGTTTCGATTAACAATCCTCTTGTTGTCCGATTTAATCAAAGCCAAGGTTATTATCAATATTCCTATAAGACGATCACAAAGCTATTTTATCCTCCTCTCGAGATGCATATAAAATATAGATTGAAATATCTATGCTAGCATCTCTACTCAACATAAGATACACAACTCCCAAATGCACAATAGATCAAATGTCCTCACAATATTCACAAACCTCTCGATTCATGCAAATATTCGTGTCAAGTACTTAAGATCTAATATTGAAACTCATCTCTCGAATTATGAATCAATATATCAAACATGTTAAATCATTGGCCAAGTGATAAAACAAGAATAAGCTCAAAGTACTCAAATAGGCTTCAAGATAATAACTTCAACCAAGATTAAAACATCCAATAAGAGTTCATTAATCTACTTCCAAAACCCGGAAATCACAAAGAGTTTAGCTACACATGATTAAACAACTTACACACAAAGTGTTCAAAGTCATTACAAATGAAACTAAAAAAGAGTGAAACTAAAAGAGAAGCAAGAAAACTTAGGAACGCCGACAATCTCTCGATATATCTCCGTTCTTCAAGCTCCGATGCAACCCGATTATCTCCTTGATGTCTCCTTCCAAGAGTTGACTCTTGTCTTGTGTTGTAGATCCCAAAAATGCCGAGAATGTCCTTGTGTGCGCCCCCAAAAGCCTTTTTATACCTCCCATCATGTTTAGGGCTTAATCTGCAGTTATAGGATTCAGTGCAGGACGACGGGTGGTGCGCCCACGCACGGGTTACCCGTGCGCCACCTCGCTGGAATACCCCAACTCTCGTAGGGCGCACGGGTGGTGCGTCAAGCACGCACGGCCTACCCGTGCGCCACTCCGGTGAGATACTCTAACTCTCTCTGTAGGGCGCGCGGGTGGTGTCTTGAGGCACGCCCAACCCGTGTGCCCCCTGTCTCTTCCGTGAACGCTCAACTTTCGCTCTTTTAGGCTTCACGTTTCGTATATCCACTCAATTCTCCGCGTTTCTACTTTGCTTTCCTCATATTCTTATTCAATTAGCTTCAAATATCATGAAATTCCTACAAAATAAGCAAAGTGTAATATCTTTTCCACAAGGAGTGAATATGTAACGTTTAACGCGAGTATATGCATGTTTACTTATCATTATAGCTCGAAATATGCATCAAAACACATGCAAAATTCACGCTTATCAAAATCCCCCAAACTTAAACTGTTGATCGTCGATCAATAATATTTAGAACACGATAAAGCATAACAGGGAGATAAAGATAACAACGCACACCAAGAGTCTACAAGAAAATCCAAATTGTTCGTCATGAATGCTGAGTACAACTCAATCAAGCCTCAAATATCTAATCAAAGAACACGCCTCAAATAAAACAAAGTGAAATGCTCTGAATCCAACTCTCAAAGTTAAGTGTATACTCTCATCTCACGAGGTTATAGGACGTGTTTACGCTCAAATCAATTCGATGTCGCAAAATTACCATAGGCTTGCAATTTGTCTCATATCTCCGCCACGAGAGTGTATGCAATTTGTGAATCATAAAGGACTTTCTCATTTGGTTGTAATGAAGGCTCTTTGGTTTAGGTAGGAGATTTTTGGATAAAGTGACTCAAACTCAAGTGTATAGACCGATGAGCATATCAATCATTTTCATTCCAATCCCATATGCTACTCCAATCATCCCTCATTTTTATCAACTTCATTTATCTCTATTTCCGTCTTTTCTTTTGAGAATCACCTCCATTCACAATCCTTCGCCCCCAAGTTTATCCACTTTTCAATCTTTTTTTTTTTTTTTTTTATTTGTGCATTTTCAACATCTTTCCTTCCTTTTTTATTCCATTTAACCAAGTATGCCCAATTATCCTATTTTTCAATTCCCACCCATTCAACTTCGTTCATTCCCTTTTACTCAACGTTATACATTCGAGTTTAAGGTGATGGAAATATAGTAAGATCAAGGGTTAAATTTGTGGTTATCAAAGAAATAGGCTATAGGCTCAACTTGGCTAACTAGAGTTTTCACATTTTTAGGTAGGCAAAAGGCATGAAAGGCTAGCAAAGATGGCCTTTAATCACATTCACAATTCACATACACATGTGGCCTTGACAGAGATACCCAAGCAAGTTCTAGAATTTTAATCAACACGAATGATACACTCAAATTGCAACAAGATCGCATAAGATATAAGCGAGTAAAGGCTCAAAGCTCACAGGCTTGTCAAAATGTAATTCAAAGCATCACACCAAGTTTTTCATATCAACATGCTCAAAGTTATCTATTCGAGGCTCAATCAATCCATAAACAGCATCTAATCCCAACAATATGAATTTTCCATCAACACACAAACAACAAGTTGCAACATGCTTGGTCAACTCACTCTCTAACTACTACGAAAGCAATAGACGTGCTAAAGCTATAAACGTGCTCTAATGCAAATGCAACCTAGAATGCTCTAATGCAACTATATGAAACACAAAATGCATGATTATATATTTTTTTTTTTTTTTTTTTTTTTTTTCATATCCACACTTTTCATGTATTAAAATACTATCTCTCCCCCAAACTTGAATGAAATTATAGTGTCCTAAGGGGAAAAATAGAATTTCAATAACAAAAAATGGGGATATACGAATCATCACATGCGGCGGTGGTGGGAAGTGGCCTTGAGAAATATGCCACATTTGTAGTTGTTGGAGCACTTGCCACGTCTCCTCGGAATCTTTGCTCCGATCGCTCGAACGCGAGAAAATCAGCCCTATGTTACCTCAAATCCTCTCCTTGCCGCCTCAACTCTTCTTCTTGCCGCCTCAAGTTCTCCCCAAACGCATAAAACATGTCTTGAAAATTGGCGTCGCGATGGGGTCCTCCACTGTGAGACGGACCGGGGCGATCCCCGCTTTGAGAATGTCGGGGGTAATCGCCTCCGTGTGAGGACTCGGGTATATCATACCCAATTTGGGGGTGATGAGGTTCCATCCCCATGTCTCGACCATGAAACGCATCCTCCTCCGCCACCATATCCTCCTCATCCAAGAAACCTTCGACTCTGCGACGCTTTCTTGCCTCTATAGCCTCGATAATTCGGTTGTGTGCGTCGGAGTTCATGAGGAAGTTGGTGGTGTCCGTCAATGTCTCGACCGTGGTGTATGGTGGGTTAGGCAACGGAAATGAAGCACCTTTCTTTTGTAGAAGCACCAATCTGTTGTCTTCATTCGCTATGAACTTCATATGGTGCAACGATGCCAAATTAACCCGAGTGCTGCCCGGGATAGGCTCCAAGCCTCGGAAATCAACATTGAAATGCCGGGCAATAGGGGTAATGAGGCCCCCTATAGAAATCGTACCCCCTTCCCGCCTAGCTAACTGTTCGATTTGTTCGGCAAAATTGACAACGGTGTTGTAGGGGGTGTTTGTAACCATACACCAAAGGAGATAAAGTTCCTTAGTCGTCATACCTCCAATGTTTTCTCGGGCGAACACGGAGGATGCAATCACGCGTTGAATATACGGAAAACGGGATTAGGATCCACGAGGCTTTGGCGGTCCGCGCGGCATACAACATCGGCCCCGTTTGTGGTGTTTCCACAAGCATTCTCCAGAAGTCGTATTGATCATAATGAGGCATCGGGCGAGTACGAGCGTTTGTTGGGACCTCGAAAATGGTATTCAATTGAGTCATAGACAGTTGTCTACGGACATTCCCCAATCGAAACTTTATCATATACAGTTCAAAGGTCCCGCCTTGTTTGAGTACTTCACGGTACTTAAGAACTCCAATGTATACTTTTTAAATGTCGGCCACTTTCGGCTCATTAAGTTCGTCCATCCTACCTTGGCGAAAAGACGCCACCCGTCCTCATGGATCCCCAAAGTTTGGGTACAATCATCGTCGGCGTAGCGAGATGGAGCTATTTGGCGACCGATCAAGCGATTCCATCGCTCAAGATCATCGGCATTTGTTAAGTTGACCCCATATGCTTCAGGATCTGTTTTGATCGACCTCGTGCGGTGCTACTTCGCGTTGTGCCCCCGCGTGCACGTCTCCTTCCACCGGGGGGGTTTCTTCGCTCAGCCATGAAGTGTTTGTACGAAACGCATTTCATTAGCCTCTCAATATCATCAATGGCAACAACAAAATAGGGAGTAAAGCTAACATATTGGGTGATGTAAATTCACATGCCCACGTCACTTTGATCGATCAACTACCCCAAACAAACAAAAATTATGGCCATTCTAGACAAATATTAGCTTAAACTATCATAGGCCATGCCCTACTCACCAACAATTCATCCTAAATCTCCTCAATTGCACAAGCTCACAAGGTGTTTGATAATTTGCCTCAAAGAATAATTCACATAATTCATAGCAAAAATATCAAAATAAACACCTACCATGCTCCCTAATACATAATTAACAACGAATTGACAAGGAGAAACGGTGTTCTTACCGAATTCTCTAAGTTAAACTCGAAGTGGAAGATTTGAACCCTAGGTGCTTGTTCTCACAATTCTTCAAGTAAGTTTGAATTCAATGTAAAGTGACGTTCAATTGTGATGGGAGAGGGATTAAAAGGAAGAATTTAAGTAGAATTTGCACGAAATATCGATGGCAATGAAGTTTGGGGGTAGTGGCGCGCGATTTGGGGGATTTTTGAAGAAGAAGAAGACAGTTTAAAACTCGTCATATTTAAGCCTCTTCTGCAGGCGCACGGGTGGTGCGTCAAGCACGGGTTACCCGTGCGCCACCCCGACAAATTCCTCACCTCTCTCGTAGGGCGCACGGGTGGTGGTGTGCCAACACGGCTACCCATGCGCACTGTACAACAAATTTCTCTCTTTTTTTTTTTTAAATTTTATTTTAATTTTTTTTTATATAAAAACACACAAAAATTCAACAAAAACACACTAATCACACTTATTAATAAAAACTCGCATATCAAAGCACTCAAATCACACAAAATTTTGAAACTAAACACACACGAAAAACCATTGGGTTGCCTCCCAACAAGCGCTATATTTAACGTCGTTAGCTTGACGCCTTTTGATTCCGATTATGATCTTTGCGAAATGAGGCTTGTCACCTCATCGTGCGTTTTCCATGCCAATCCCGCTCACTTGGATTTAAACCTCCCTTGATCATTACTAAAGGAGGTTTTTCATGTTAAATCAACTATCCATGTGTTCTCCTCTTCATCGTGCGAATGGTACGTGCATGCTCTTGGTTCAACTTCAGGCTTTTTGTGCCTTTCCTTCTTCTTCATTGATAATCCCGCATATTATCTTTAGAATGCACACAATTATTCAAGCTATTAGCTTGAGTACAGTGAATTAGCAATTGTTTTTGTTTTACAACCATTAAGATCATCATGTCCTTTCACATTAGGAAAACGGAAAATGAAATACGCTCATCATCAACTTGTAATGTAAGCTCCCCTTTCTTAACATCTATTAGTGCTTCCGGTTGCCAAAAATGGACGCCCAAGTATAAGAGGAGTCTCACAATCCTCATTCATATCCAACACTAGAAAATCCACGGGGAATATGAATCTATCGACTTTTATGAGCACATCTTCTAATATCCCCGTTGGATGTACGAGTGATCTATCCGCGAGTTGTAGGGTGACAGTGGATGGTTTCACTTCTACGAGTCCAAGCTTTCGAGAACGGACAGCGACATCAAATTGATACTAGATCCTAGATTACAAAGTACATTGTCAAAGGAAATATCGCCTATCGTACAAGGAATAGTGAAACTACCAGGATCTTTCATCTTTTGTGGTATTTTCCTTTGTATGAGTGCGCTACATTCTTCCGTCAGGTTGACAATCCCATTCTCCGCCCATTTGTTCTTGTTGGACATTGCTTCCCTAAAAACTTTGCATAATTTGACATATGTTTCATTGCTTCGCAAAAGGAACATTAATGTGCAATTTTTTAAACATGCCCACAAATTTAGCAAATTGTTTACTCATTAGTCTTGTGAAACAATCGGGAAAGGGAAGAGGAATATTATATTTCAAAGCAAATTAGAGTTAGGATACGATTCACGTTTCTTGGCTCTTTTTGTTTATCTAATTGTTGCTCGGTTCCTCCTTTAACTTTCATATTGCCTTGAGCGTCGTTTCGCATCTTCCGAATTTGGATGGTAGGCTCGGCAACACACACGATTTGGTCGTGCCTTGATACACGAGACGCCCGTGATTCGACATCACATCAATATCAAGCATTTTCGGACTCTTCATTCTCTTTTCCACCCCACACATGGATAGCATTGCAATATTCCTCGGGTTGACCTCCGTGTTGCTTGAAATTGACCCTTTTGATGTTGACTCCCCACAATTGCAGCCAATTGGCCTCCATCCTAAGGTCTTGCTTATCGAGGCGGCTCCTCGTGTCATTCATGAAAGCATTAGATTGATTTATGAAAGAGGTGAGTATATCTTCCAACGACGATTTGCCTCCTCCATTACCGCCTCCACTTGAAGCATTGAATCCCGGTGGAGGTTGTAACACATTCTTTGTATTTGCATAGGAAAAATTTTCATGATTTCTCAACCCTGGATGGTAGTGCGTTGGGTTTGAATTATTCCGGAAATTGTTGAAATTCCGGTTATTCACATAATTTACCTCTTCCATCGGATATAGAAGAGCTTCACTACCCGTGCTCGTACCTGCTTCTGGCCCCTTTGTAAATACATTCAATTGAGTTGTCAAAGCCGCTACTTGTGCCGACAATGTTTTGATAGGTCCGAATCGAGATTTCGCTACTCGTTGTACATTGGATCTTTCGGATGGCCATTGGTAATCGTTCATGGCCATTTCCTCAAGAAGATTTAAGGCATCTTGTGGAAACCTTGCCAACAATGCTCCTCATTGCCGCGACATCAACAAAGGCCCTCGTTTGCCCCATTAAACCATTGTAAAAGAAACATAACTGTTGATCCTCCGGAAAGCCGTGTTGTGGACATCTTCTTAACAAATCCCTAAATCTTTCCCAAGCCTCGTACAAAGGCTCGGAATCAAATTGTCGGAATTGAGTGATCTCACTTTTGAGCTGCAAAGTTTTGCTTGGTGGAAAGAATTTAAACAAAAACTTTTGGCTCAAATCATCCCATGTGCTCACACTTCCTTGCGTCAAAGTACCCAACCAATTTCTCGCCTTATCCCGTAAAGAGAATGGGAATAGGCGCAATCTTATGGCGTCATCTGAGACTCCGTTCATTTTGATCGTATTGCATATTTGGATAAAATGCGCAAGGTGAGAGTTAGGATCTTGTTGCAAAACCCCAAACGATTCTGTTGCACCATATTGATTAGTGCCGGTTTGAGCTCAAGTTGTTGGCATTGATGGGAATATGGGCAATACCACCGTAATTACGATTCGTTTGTGGTCGAAAGTAATCACGAATGGCTTCTTTGTTGAACCGGTATCGGTAACTAGTTTCCACCATTGTTTGGCGGTATTGGTAACTCATTCAAATCCCCATTATCGGATTGTGTTGTCTTTCAACTCGTCTAGTGGTAGCACTCGATTCTCCTCGCGAAAGCCTCAACTTCCGGTATGAGCGGTATTAAGTCCCACAAAAACAAAATAAATAAAAAAATGTCTAAATTAAGAATAATTCTATCTATTGCATAATTAGCACTATAAATTGTATTAGTCCCCGGCAACGGCGCCAAAAACTTGTTCGCCTATATTTTTAGCTTCACCGCAAGTGTACGGTGTTCGTTATCGAATAGGGTAGCAAGGTCGTATCCACGGAGACTAATAAATCAATAGGCTAAGTATTGAACCAGATAGTTTTACTTTTATTTAGACGATCAATATTTGATGGTTGTTGTTTTGAGATTAAGACAATTTCAATCACTAAAACACAAGAATACAATAACACAAATGAAAGAAGTATCAAGATGATGAAATGGATTTACGAGTTAAGGTTTCCATTAACAATCCTCTTGTTGTCCGATTTAATCAAAGCCAAGGTTATTATCAATATTCCTATAAGACGATCACAAAGCTATTTTATCCTCCCTCTCGAGATGCATATAAAATGTAGATTGAAATATCTATGCTAGCATCTACTCAACATAAGATACACAACTCCCAAATGCACAATAGATCAAATGTCCTCACAATATTCACAAACCTCTCGATTCATGCAAATATTCGTGTCAAGTACTTAAGATCTAATATTGAAACTCATCTCTCGAATTATGAATCAATATATCAAACATGTTAAATCATTGGCCAAGTGATAAAACAAGAATAAGCTCAAAGTACTCAAATAGGCTTCAAGATAATAACTTCAACCAA
Organism: Rehmannia glutinosa; assembly: GCA_016081115.2. NCBI lineage: Eukaryota > Viridiplantae > Streptophyta > Magnoliopsida > Lamiales > Orobanchaceae > Rehmannia > Rehmannia glutinosa. The sequence continues at coordinate 74,309,951 of CM071924.1, read as the reverse complement.
GATTAAAACATCCAACAAGAGTTCATTAATCTACTTCCAAAACCCGGAAATCACAAAGAATTTAGCTACACATGATTAAACAACTTACACACAAAGTGTTCAAAGTCATTACAAATGAAACTAAAAGAGTGAAACTAAAAGAGAAGCAAGAAAACTTAGGAACGTCGACAATCTCTCGATATATCTCCGTTCTTCAAGCTCCGATGCAACCCGATTATCTCCTTGATGTCTCCTTCCAAGAGTTGACTCTTGTCTTGTGTTGTAGATCCCAAAAATGCGAGAATGTCCTTGTGTGCGCCCCCAAAAAGCCTTTTTATACCTCCCATCATCATGTTTAGGGCTTAATGCTGCAGATTATGGGATTCCAGCGCAGACGCACGGGTGGTGCACCCACGCACGGGTTACCCGTGCGCCACCTTGGAATACCCCAACTCTCGTAGGGCGCACGGGTGGTGCGTCGGAGCACGGCCCACCCGTGCGCCACTCCGGTGAGATACTCTAACTCTCTCGTAGGGCGTACGGGTGGTGTCTTGAGGCACGCCCAACCCGTGTGCCCCTGTCTCTTCGGTGAACGCTCAACTTTCGCTCTTTTAGGCTTCACGTTTCGTATATCCACTCAATTGTCCACGTTTCTACTTTGCTTTCCTCATATTCTTATTCAATTAGCTTCAAATATCATGAAATTCCTACAAAATAAGCAAATCAGTAATATCTTTTCCACAAGGAGTGAATATGTAACGTTTAACGCGAGTATATGCATGTTTACTTATCATTATAGCTCGAAATACGCATCAAAACACATGCAAAATTCACGCTTATCGTCTCTCGGCCATCTCACATCAAGTTGGAGTAATACTACCGGATTCACTGTCTCGCAACTAAGTTGTCTTGAACAACTCTTTCATCTTCATTCGGTTGTAGACTTTCCACTTTCTTTGAGATTCACTATCTCATCTTCATCCGGGTTGATTTCTCTTACTTGACCTTCAACATAAGGACTCTTCTCGTATTGTTGGTCGATTCATCTTATCGCCTAACTCTTCAATGTCTTCTCCATTTTCATTAGGTTCATCAAACACCACATGGATAGACTCTTTTGTAACCATAGTCCTCTTGTTCAAGACTCTATAGGCTTTACCTCGGTGAGTATCCCAAAAAGATACCTTCATCGCCTTTAGCATCAAAAGCCTTTAAATTATCTTTGCCATTGTTATGGATGAAACATTTACATCCAAATATCATGAAGTATCCAACATTTGACCTTCTCCTGTCCAAATCTCATAGGGAATCTTGGTCAATTACCCGTTGATCATGCATCTATTTTGAGTATAGTATGATGTGTTAATCGCTTTAGCCCAAAATCTCTTAGGCAATCCACTTCAACTAACATGGTCCTTGTAGTTTCCTTGAGAGTTATATTCCTTCTTTCACCACTCCATTCTCGCTCCGGAGTTCTTTGCGGTGATAACTCATGAGCATTTCCATTTTCAACACAATATCGAGTTATTATCCCATTTACAAACTCGGTTCCTCTGTCAGATCTTATTTTTATAATATTTTGACTCTTTTCATTTTGAACTCTTTTCATCACCGAGGTAACTTCTCGCAAAGTTTCCTTCTTTTTACACATGAAGATTGTCCATGTATATTTTGAGTAGTCATCTACCACTACTATGGTTTATTTCTTTCCCTTATGTTGGCTGGCTCAACTGGACCAAATAAATCCATATGTAAATGGATGTAATATCCTTGTTGAAGAAGAACTTGGCTTATCCTTGAATGAAGACTTTATTTGCTTTCTCATCCGGCATGCATCACGTACACTTTCTTTCTTATACACTTAATCTAGAAATCCTTCTACAAGATGACTTATTGCAAGCTTGTTGATTGTCTTGAAATTCAGATGACTCAAACTTGTTGTGCCACGTACCCAACTTGATTCTAATTTGTGCTTTTTCCTAGCAGACAAGTGCCTGGTGTAGCAAAGAGACCAATCTACCACATACATATTCTTCTCTTGATCCTTGCAAAGACTATTTCATTTGATTCAACATCTTTGATCCGCACACTCCCATGTTGAATCCAACATTGTAGCCTTCATCACGAGTTGGTCGATGCTTAACAAGTTGAAGTTGCGGACTTCAACATAAGCAACATCTCGTGATTTCCAATCCATTCTTCTTGATGGATCCTGCGCGCTTTGACTTCTCCCCGAGCTTCATTCCTCCAAATATTACTTTTGCACCTCTAATCTCCAAGTTGCGGACTTCAACATAAGCAACATCATCACGCAGTTTTTCTTGTTTCTGTCATATGTATGGAACAACCACTATCCATGTACCAGGTTCCTTGGCACTCACTTTCCTTGAACCCGCAATCAAGAAAATCGTTTTTAGGTACCCATACTTGCCTGGGTCCCGAGGGGTTAGTGCTATAAGATGATCCAACCAACCTATAGCCAAAAGACTTGACTCTAAGAGGTTGCCATCTATCACCGCCATAATCATAGTGCACATTAGCAAATTACTTGGGGTTTTAGGTTCATACAAATTTGTCTCTTTTGTCTCAGTATGCCTGTGTTTATGTTTTAGAAATTGCTTTCTTGGGATAGTTGTGATATTTCGAGTGTAGTGCTTGGGTGCATATGTGTCTTCGATAATAGCTCTTTTGCCTTTGGAATGACCTTTCTTTGAGTTTTAGGTCTTTGCCATCTTGGCTTGTATTCCATAGGTCTTTCTTTGATGTTTCACATTACTCCAATCAGCATAGTTTGGATAGTTTATACCATTCCCATCATGTATGTTTCTCTCGATGAAATTTCTCGGGGTTTTTGGTAGCTCTGTTTGCCTTTTATAGAGTATTTTCTATTTGGAGTTGGCCGAGGAACTCGGTTTGGATTTCTTCTTAGTGTCCCTCTCAAAGATACTCAATCTGGTTGTTTTCCTTTTCCTTTGTATCCAAGGCCCGTTTGTTTGTAATTGTGCTTTGGAGTGAATGTGAGTGCAACATTTAGTGTTTTGGATTTTTGAGATGCTTCATTGCTTGAAGTTCCTTTTTCTAAAATCACTCTTGGAGTTTGATTTGTGCACAAAGGAATTAAATTCTATGCCTGTCTTATCTCCACATTCTTTTTAACTCATGATAAGATTATCCAATGATTTGGATGCCTTTGTAAATGAGGCAATCACATTTTTGAGATATTTTTCCTCTTTTCTATAGCAGCTAACTCGCTTTATGATCTTGGCATTTTCGGCCTTTAGCTTAGTGTTCGATTAGCTATGTGACTCGGAGTACTCACTCTTTAGTCACCATTGTGAGTTTTGGTTTTTAAGTGGTTGTTTTCCTTATTTAGAATTATGTTGTAGGATTTTATGTGTTCAAAGTATTTCATCATTTTCCTAATGAATCATAAAGATCGTTGGGTGATGAAGTGTGTGTATTACAATCACTATCACTTGAATCAATGAGATGAGTTAGAGTGTACTTCATCTTCTTGATCCGGTTGATCTTGTTCTTTAGCCATAAGGCAAATCATAGTCTATTCTTCGAATCACTTGAGAAATCAGCTTCACTACTCTCTCGAGTGCCGCTTCTTTGGACTTGATTGTCTCAAGTAGTCTCAAACTAACATGACTTTCTTTTTTTCTGTCTTCTTTCCTCAAGACTTTTCTTTCTACTTCATTCCTATATTTGTTAAGCTGGTGGATAGGAACAGCCAATCGCAAAATGTCCTGGTTGTCTCAGTTCCAAACAGGTTCTCTCTTTCTGTTTCTTGAATTATCGGCTCTCGGATATTTAACCCTTTGATGTTTAGCTCTCTTGGGCCGTCTTCCCTTGATTTGGAAGGAGTTGAATGTCTTCCGGAGGTCTCACCCTTATTTCTTATATAGTTCTTATTGAAGAACTTGTTGGATCTTTTGATCATTAGGGCAATTTCTTCCTGGTCTATGACTTCCTTAGGTTCTACTCTCTTTCCATCATTAGCCATCGGTCACGGTACTGTCTTGGGTACAACTGCTTGTCTCCTCTTGCTCTTTTCTTCTCGGCTCAAACTCATAGGCCGAGGACCGAGAATAGCTCATGGTTAGATGTTCTTGAGAGGTCCATTGAATGTCTCGGGGCCATAATCTTCATTTCTCATTCAAGCTAGGAGGTATCTTAAGATCTTCATACACATTTTCTTTTGTGTATATTCCTTCCCAAGAGCCGAAAGCTCATTTGTGATTTTCGTGAATCGGCATCCGGTGATCCATGGTTTCACCGCAAGCATTTTGAAATTTTTAAATTTTTGAACAACAATGACAGGTTATTTTCTTTAATTTGTTCCGATTTCTTTTGCAGATTTGCAAGATTTGACTTTATTGAACATTGCTTTGTCCAATGTCTTGTAGAGTATGTCCTTGGCCACATTGTCCAAGTTGTATCTCTTCCTATCTTCATTGGTCCACTCGAGTCCTTGGTGTTTCAACCATGGTTGGTCTTGCTTCAACAATGCCTTCTTCTCCTTGGTGGGTCGCTCTTCTTACTGTACCGTGTTCACTTTTAGAATTTGCAAAGAGCCACCTCTATCACAAGCCACATTTCATCATGTAATGCAGATAGATGAGTCTCGCCATACGAATTTTCCAATCATCAAATTCTTCAACAAAGTGAACATAGGAATGCGTGTCGATTTGCTTACATGATAATAACATTGCTTAAAATGAAAGATTTTGAAAATACAAGTGTTTAAAAACTTTTTGAAATTATAGAGATCTAGTTTAGTAACCGAGTGTTGAAGGCTCAATGAACCAACTTCTCTCGATACCACTTGTAGGTCCCATGGGGTGTGAAGTAAGGTTTAGAAGGGGGTTGAATAAACCTTACCAAATTTTCCATTTAGTCATTTTAAATTAATTCAACAGAGTTGACTCAAACAACAGTATCCTTGATGGATGACTAAGTTGGCTTTTCAGCTAAGTTACCCACTCAATGACTCGATATAGTTGATAGTATAACTCATTTTGCTCAAGCCAAATACTTAACTTGGTGATTGGTTTTTAACAAATGCGGAAGACTTAACAACCTTAGACTTGTTTTAAGTTTGTTTTTAAAAGTTGATTCTTAGCACTTAGTTATTAATCGTTGGATAGCAAATATGATTCTAACAACAGATGTAATGTAAATATGCGGGAAAGTAAATTTAATGAAAGTAAATGACACAAATATTTTATAGAGGTTCGAAGATGGGGTAATTCTTCTAATCCTCTCTTCTCCAACTCCCGGAGGAATCCACTATTTAACAAATCGGTTTACAAAGCGGTGAACAATCCGGAGACGGCCTTGATCACACGGTGGCTTCTATTGCGACTCGGCCTTCTTCTGGGCCTTTTGCTACTTCAACTCACTTCTCAAGTTCTTAGATTTGATCACGAAGCCCTCTAACAAACCCGATAATGGTTTGACTGAAAACTTTCTACAATCCTAGCTTGGATAGTAGACCCTTTCATTTCTTCAAATGTTTCCTCTTTAACAAATTTGAAGTTGTCTTTCCTTCACTACTTGTGTTGGATTGATTTCCTTAGAGTTTCAAGCTTGAGGATTTGTTTGCTAGTTTATGAGAAAATTGCGGGTTAAATGCTTGAATATTGCTTGCTTGTTCGTGGTTCAGTTTCCTCTTCTCAATAACTTTCTTTGCCTTTTATAGTGCACATTTGAAAATTTTTCCGTTGAATAGATAGGCTAATTTGAATGTCACTTTTCTTCATTGGCTTGTCTTGTTGTAGTCCTTGATGTTGACATTTCCTCGTATTAAATGTCTTCGCAAAGATCTTCTGAGATGCGACGACACAAGGTGCAGTGTTTCCCATTGGTTTATTACTTTTGCACAGTTCAGGACTAACACTTTAGACATACGAGTTTTGACATATTACTATATTAAGTAATATTCTTGACTTTAATCAACGGATCTAAGTCAGTTGTCATGACTAGACGATGTCTTTACCCCCGGTGTGACTTGAGTCGGCTCGGTCGTTGGATAACTCAATATTACTTCAACTTTGAGACTTGGCTTCTTGAGTTGACTTGACTAACACTTCTCACAGTTGTTCCTCGGTGACACTCCTTGATCGAGTCCTTGACTTCCTTCTTGGCCATACTCACCGGTGACACACAATAGAGTCTTCAATCCGGTCATGATTGACTTCTTGTATTCCTTTGCATAGCTAACTTGAATCGGTTTTCTCACCCTATCTATTACAATACAAAATACAAGGAAAATGGGGTGCCAACTTCCTAGTTTAAGTTTTACATGGTATCATCAAAATTTACTCAATAAATTTCCAAGCACGTGTTTTTCGGATATTAAATATTTTTTTTTCTTATTTTCGAAAATTTCTAAATTTAGTATTTTGCCTTTCTTGGTTACTTGTTGAATTAGGATATATTAAATAAAGGAAGTTGATTTGTAAACGGATTATTTTAAAACTGGATTCTCAAGTTTTTATTAATATGGAAAGATAGATTTTTAAGGTTTTAAAAGAATCCTAGTTCTACTATGTCTCTTTTTTTCCTTGTTTTGTAGTGACTCAAACTCTTCAAAGGATTGCCTATATAAAGAGGACGTCCCTCACATAATCGAGCATGCGAATTAAAACTAAGTGAACACATATCTTCGAGAGAGAATCGAATTCTCTAAGAGAGAAATTAAGTTCGATATTCTACATACAACAGAGTGTTGAATGAAGTGTTGCATCAAGTACAAGTTCAACACATGAAGATTGAGTGTCTTTGTTTCTCTATTTTTCGACCATCTTTTATTTTCATAGAAGTTGTAGAATAGTCGAGATTCTATCTTTTTGGACGAGTTGTTTTACAAGATATAGATCTACTCATAGAAAGGAGTTTTTATAAGTTTTGTTCTAGTTGAGTAATTCATATTGAGATTTGTAATCAATACATTCAACTAGTGGATTATTTCGCCTTCTTTGGCACGTTTACAAGTATTTTTATACTTGTAGACAAATTTTATCTCTGTGTTTTACTTTTATCTCATTATAGTTTGTACAAGTGTTACGGCACTTGTAACAACACTTTATTCTCGAGAAAGTTGAGGACCTTTAATTCTTTCAATTGGCATCTAGAGCCAACACTTGATTTCACTAAGTGTTGATCCTAAGTTCGAGCAAGCAATGGATAGTTAAGCTACGGCTATGTTTCGTCCACCTATGTTAGATGGATCTAACTACTCAATTTGGAAGATCAAGATGCGGGCTTTCATAAAATCATTCGATGAAAAAGCTTGGCGTCTTGTTTTAGTTGGATGGACTCCTCCAAAAATTATAGGCGTGGATGGCGACTACATAAATCAGGATGAAATAAGTTGGTCCAATGAAGATGTTCAATTTGGCGAACTACAATTCAAAGCTCTCAATGCAATTTTTGGTGAAGTGGATTTCAACATGTTTAAAATCATCTTCAACTATATCTGCGACAAAGACGCATGAGAAATTCCCCACCTTTTTTCACGTCAACCTCACCCATATCACCTTCCACCATTTTCTCAATGGATTTCTTGTGTTCGAACAACCTACATTATATTAAAGCGAGAAAAGTTCTATTAATACAAAACTAATGTTATTAAAAGAATAGACATCGGTTCCAAATCATTCTTTGTACAAAATATCGATAACGGGTTTTACCATTATCATTGATACGTGTAAAATATACGTGCATTTTGGGGCTTAAAAGGATACATATTTGATACATTTGCATGTGTATTTAGTGTGTTTTACTTGGTTTCCTTAGAAGGAAATGATCTGCGTATTCTTGTAACTTTTTACAGAAAACGAGCTTAATCGAAGAAATATCGGTTGAAAGCCGGATAAGACCGACGAGTGCAAAGCCGCGTGACATAGAGGACGAAATAGGAAGAAATAGGGGACAAAAACAAGTCGCACGGCGGGACCATATGGGACCCACATGGGCGTGTGAGGTTGGTCGGGACGAGAGCTACACGGCCGAGCCGTGTGGTGTAATCGTCACGCGTTTTTTGGTGTCCTTTTCCCACTCAAACTCTACAAGTGATCTCTCCAAACATCTATAAAAGGGACCCAAGGGCTACACGAAAACCATTCATTCATACGCCATACAACACATCAAATTACAAGGGATCACAAGATCCAAAGTCTTTTGAGAGAGGAGGGCTAGGTCTTAGAGAACACCACAAGGCCTTTCGCATCTACGGGAGCACAAGAATATTTTGGTTCATATAAGCGCAAGTGTACAAAGTGTTGTTTATAGAATAAGGGCAAGCAAGGTCGTACTCTCGGGATTGAATCTCGAAATACTTAGGCTATAATAACATCGTATTCCAATTTTATTGAAGCGACCAGAAAATCAAGTAATTTTATCTAACTAAAATCGAAAACTTTAGGAGCAACCTTAGGCACATAATCCTCCGGATTATGGACTAGAAGTATGACATGAAAATTATTGATCGGATAAAATGCAATTATATATAAGCACTCGAACTCATAAAATAGAAAGAATGAATTAATTAAATAAACCAAGAATCATATTTAATACAAATTCACAGTTTCGATTATGCCCTAAGATCCAAAAAATATGCCAAACATTGATTACAAACAAATAGACAAATTCGAATCAATATTTAGACATCATATAAGCAATGCACAAGAGTTTTTAGACATAGAAAGAAAACCCCTTCTTGTTAGGATGGATTCCCCTTACAAGCCCTCGAAGCTCTTGTGCTCCCTAGATGCGAAAGCCTTGTGGTGTTCTTCGCGACCTATCCTTTTGATCTCGAAGCTCTTCGATTCCTTTGTTCCGTGTTATTTGATGTGTTTTTGCTGTTTGGATTGATGATTTTTCGTGCAAGACTTGGTCCCCTTTTATAGATGCTTGGAGAGATCACTTGTAGAGTTGGAGGGGAAGCAAACTCAAAAACGCATCGAACAGACTCCCACACGGCCAGGCCGTGTGAGGCCACACGGCGCGTGTGGTGTCAAGCTTCAGCCCTTGGTCGTATGAGCGTGTGGTATGACACGGTCAAGATGTGCGATTGGCTCCCCTTTTCCACACGGCCGTGTGACTTCACACGATCCGGCCGTGTGGACCTTCTCCGTCCCCTATTTTCTTCCCTTCTTCACACAATTGTGTGATTTTTACACCGACACTCCACACGGCTGTGTGACACCACACACCGCCGTGTGAAGTGCTTTTGTTCACTTTTTCCGTCATTTTGATCTTCTCTTTGCATTCGGCAATCTTGTCAGGGCATTCTAACGGATATTTCTTCATTTTAAACTCCGTTTCTTGCAAGAATTACAAGAATAATACGCAGATCATGCCCTTTAAAGGAAACCAAGTAAAAACATGGTAAATATGCGTGCAAATGCATCAATTATATATCATTTTAAGCCCTAAAATGCACGTAAATTTTACAAACATCAAACACCACAAGGTCTTTTGCATCTATGGAAGCACAAGAGCTTGAAGGCTTGGAAGGGGAATCCATACCGACAAGAAGGTGTTTTCTTTCTTTGTCTAGATCTCTTGTTTATGCTTAAACGATATCATAATGTTGATTTTAATTTATCTATAAATATGTTATCAATGTTTGGCTAATCTTTCGCTCTTGGGGGCATAATCACAACTATGGATTCATGTTAAATTTTGATTAATTATATTCTTAATTGATTCATGAGTTCTATTTTATGAATTCGAGTGCTTATTTATAATTGCTTTTATCCGATCAATAATTTGCATGTCATACTTGTTAGTCCATAATCCGGGAGGTTAGTTCTAACGAGATGAAAATCGAATTGAGACATAAACATGGTAATGTATCGGGAGACTACGCTTGTGGGGAGTATTCAATTCAAATATATTTTAGGAGTTAATAATAGTTGTGATAGATCATGAGACCTCAATTATCATTAATCTACTGTTTATGCACCACCGGGAGGGAGAATAAACTATTTTTTGAATTGAACCCATAGAATTTCATGAATTGGTTACTAAAACTTTAATTGGATTTAATATTGAAGAAACATATTGAGATTATGTGTCTAGTGTTTTCTGTGGTTGTTGAAAATACTTTTGTGGTTCACAAATTTATTTCTTTTTCTTTTATTTTCGATTTTATAAAACTCTTGATATTCGGTCGCTTCAATAAAATTAGAATGCAATGTTATTATAGCCCAAATGTTTCATAGTCAATTCTTGAGGAATACGACATTGCTTGCCATTATTCTATAAACTACATTGTACACTTGCGGTTGTAAGATCAAAAATATTTTTGGCGAACAATCATATAAATCAAAGACATCATTTTTCGAGAGAAATGGATGTCTAATTATAGAAAAGACATCAGTTTTGATGCGATAAAAATCTCTTTTAACTCTTTAACAATGTTTTTATATGCATCGGTTTAAATCAATGTGTATTATAGAAAAAAGCATCGGTTTTAAACCGCTGCGCAAAAAGTCCACTCTACCATTAAGGTATGTATTGAATGATCGATCGCATAAAATATCCCAATTGGTAACCCAAACCTTGCAAGCACCCGACCCCAAGCTATCATTCTGCTCCCCCACTTTTCCACGATGCCAAAATGTCCAAGTTCCTCACAATATAGGAAACAACCAAGAAACCATGTCCAAGAATAGACACAAAAGATAAGGCGCGACAAGAGACAATTGGTGGAGGACGCGTGGGGAGTCACCGAGTAGAATAGTCTTCCCCACCTGAGTCCACGAGTGCGGCAAGTGCAATTTGTTTTTGTGCTATTGGGGATGAAACTAATTCGAGCTAGGACCCATATCCCCGAATGATAAAGAGGCCGAGATACGCCATTTGAGGCACCGTCGAATGAATTGGATGAAACGCCGAGACGACCTCCCTTATCAAGCCAAAGACGACTAATGACATCATATCACCTTTCGCTCCACATATTTTGGCCAAGTTGAAAGTACCACAAATCGGTATGTATGATGGGGAGACATATCCTTCACTCACTTGCACAAATATGTCGCTTGACCGAGATCTACGGTCCAAATGATGTTATTCCTATCGCACCTTCCCGCTAACGTTTGGCACCGAGCCCAGATGGTTTCTCACCCTTGCACCACGATTTATCCGATCCGAACGATCTCACACCAAAGATTCAACATGAATTTCAATGCTTCTCGGTTGAGGGCCACCCTAAAAGATTTGTTGGTCACCATAAATAAAACAAAGACAAGCCGCTCAAAAGTTACATCGTTAGATTCCACAAATAGGTTAGAGAGATGGAACCTACATCGGATGGAACCAGATCATGATTGCACCAGGAAGACCAAGAGAAAATTACATTTACATGTCCCTATGGTACGTTTGCATTACGAGAATGCCATTCGACTATGTAATGCACCGCGACTTTTCGGCGATGTATGATGGCTATATTTCATGATCTTATTGAGAAAATAATGGAAGTTTTCATGGATGATTTTTCTGTCTTTGGAGATTGGTTGATCAATGTCTTCAAAATCTTTCTCTTATTTTGAGAGATGCGAGGAAACTAATCTTGTTTTGAATCGGGAGAAGTGCCATTTTATGGTACATGATGGCATTGTACTAGGACACCGAGTTTCTTCTACGAGGTTTAGAAGTGGACAGAGCGAAGATTGTAGCAATTGAGAAACTCCGTCTCCAACAAATGAAAAAGCAATCGAAGCTTCTTGGGGAACGCCGGATTCTGCAGAAGGTTCATTCGTGACTTTTCTAAAATCACCAAAACTTTAGGACAATTATTAGAAAAAGATATTGCTTTCAATTTTTTCGATGATTGTTTGCGAGCATTCGAGATTTTGAAGAAGGCGTCGGTGACAACACCGATTCTTGTAGTTCCGGATTGAGAGTCGACCTTTGGGCTGATGTGTGTGATGCGATGATTCGCAATAGGGGTTGTTCGGGTGAGAAAATGGATAAGTTGTTGAGATCCATATATTACGCGAGAAGAACATTAGATAGTACCCATTTGAAATACACTACCACCGAGAAGGAAATGTTGGCAATTATTTTTACATTCGACAAGTTCCGATCTTACTTGATTGGAACAAAGACGATAGTCCACACAGACCATGCATCGATCAAATATATGTTCAACAAGAAGGATGCCAAACCGAGATCGATTCGGTGGATTCTATTGTTGCAAGAATTCAATGTGGAGATTAGAGATAAGAAGGGTTGTGAGAATGTGGTAGAAGACCATTTGTCTAGACTGCAGATAAAAAGGATGAGAAAGAGGGTACACATTTAATCAAGGAGGAGTTCCCCGATGAGCGACTTTTGCTATTACAAGGCTAAATTTCCATGGTACACAGATTTTGTGAATTATTTGGTAGTATGAGTCATGCCTCGGATTTATCCCCTTATGAAAAAGAAGAAGTTCCTCCATGACGTCAAGTTCTATATGTGGGACGACCCATTACTCTTTAAGAGGTGAGTAGACATGATCATCGGGAAGATGTGTGCCTCAAGAAGAGTGGGAGGGAGTTCAACAACGGTGTTATTCTTCACCTTCCGGGGACACTTCGGTCCAACACGCACTGCGACAAAGGTATTACAGAGTGGGTTATCTTGGCCTACTTTATATAATGATAGTTATTTGTATGTGCAACGAGTGTAGCCAGTGCCGGCGGATGGGGAGCATCTCAGGCGACATGAGATGCATATGACCAATGTGATGGAAGTCGAGCTTTTTGATGTATGGGGGATTGACTTCATGGGTCCCTTTCCATCTTCTTTGAGGCTATGAATATATTCTACTTGCAAGTGAGGTATGTATCTCGATGGGTTGAGGTGATTCCATCACAAATGAATGATGCATTTGGTAGTATTGCGGTTCTTAAAGAAAAATATGTTCACTCGGTTCGGAACCCAGAGAGCGTTGATTAGCGATGGGGGTCACACTTTGTGAATAAATTGATGAGCAATCTACTTGTAAAGTATGAGGTTAGGCACAAAATGACATTAGCATACCATCCGCAAGAAATGGGCAAAGTAGTAGTAATCGCGAGATCAAGCAAATCCTAGAAAAGACAGTGAGCATAAAGCGCAAGGATTGGGCTATGAAGTTAGATGATGCATTATGGGCATACCGATCGTATTCAAGACACCTTTGGGCACATCTCCATATCGGTTGGTATTCGGAAATCGTGTCACTTACCCATGTAGTTAGAGCATAAGGCATTCAGGCGGTAAAAGAAGTTAAATTTTGACTTCAAAACAGCGGGTGAAGAGAGGCTACTACATTTGAATCGAGATGGAAGAGTTCCGAGATGAAGCCTACGAGAATTCCCGAATCCACAAGGAGCGCACAAAGATATGGCATGATCGAATGATCCGTAAAAGAGAGTTTTTACCGGTGAGAAAGTCCTCTTGTACAACTCACGTCTTAAACTTTTTCCGGAAAGCTAAAGTCTCGGTGGTCGGGAAATTTGTTTGTAATTAAGAAAGTGTTAAATCCTCCAGGAGTATTGGAATTGTTAACTCGGGATGGGAGACATTTATGGTGAATGGCGGAGAGGATTAAGCAATATTTTCATAGAGATAAAAATGAGGAGGTAGCATTCCTCACCTTGCGGGATCCGTGATCGAGAAATATAGCCGTCAAACTATAGCGTTAAATTTAGCACTTTTTGGGAGGCAACCCAATATTTTGTTGTATTTTTTCGTTTTGTTTTCCTTTAGTAAGTTAGGATTTCCTATTTTTTTTAAAAAAGGCTGGAAAATCACTTCGCATTGATGCACGAGCAGCCCGTGCTCAAACGCACGCCCGTGCGCACTCCGAAAGTTAGGAGGAGCTCACGGCATGATGCAGGGCAGGGTCGTGCGTTGACGCACGCCCGTGCGCTCTATCTCTTGAAGCATAAATAGGTCGTGAGCGGTCATTATGTCTCACTTCAAACTCTTCTTTTGAGCCCTATCTCAAAACTCTCTCGCCCCTTTGCTCCCATAGTGCTTAGAGTTCGAATTTTCACTCAAATTCCACCACAAATCCATAACTCTCACCATACCACACACGAACTTGCTTTTGGTTGAAGAATCGGTTGAGAAGGCACTTGGGTTCCAAATTCGCCCCTTTTGCAAATTTTCTAGAATTCCGTTAAGAACATCATGTTTTCATTCGAAATTATTTTAAAATATGTACTAAGGATTATATATGGTGCATGCTATGATCAATTTGCCATGTTTTACTTGAATTTTTCTCCGAGGTATATTCTCGAACACCTTGTGGACATATTGAATTGAGGCATATTCGGTTGATTTGATGATGAATCTTGCATGAGCTTTAAGGTTTAGGGTGTTAGTGGTTATGATTATCTAAAATTGTATTGCTATTTAGACTTTGGAGCTTAATTGTTGATTAAAATTGTAGGGAAGAGACATTATGCCTTATATGATTTATTTGACTTGAATTCATCATATATGTTTTTTGTACTTGGTCTATTTGGAATCTCACATATGCTTTGCTAGGTATAAACTCGAGTTAATGGCCGAAAGGAGAAACCTTATGGATAGGAGGAGACGCTAAGGGAGGCCGCAACCGCACCACAAGAAGTGCACCCGGATAGTCCCACGGCTTACGGGGTTGTACTTATCGAAGATAACAATTTGGAGCGGTGGAATAAGTTGGTTACCCAACCAATGGCACCTATGTGTTACGCTGATAACGAGTGTACCCAAATCCTTGGGATACACGATGATTTTTGGAGGTTGTTTGAGAGAGTTGGGTGGACCGCTTTTATAAGGGAAAGGTGGTCGACGTATAAGAAAATCACGCTAGAATTCCTCAAAGACCGTTGAAGTATATAAACAGGAGGAAATTCGAACCATTTGAGGTGCATTTTCGGTTGGGCAACATGCGGAGGCACTTATCTATCGCCCAATTGAACACCATCTTCGGGGTCCCCACTAATGCACCATTTTGACTCGCGCAGAGATCTATAACCAATAATGAGTTCTCGCGACTTCTAAGACAGACACACCTAAAAAGCGGGCCCCTTGCTTTACGAGGCTCGCACTACTAAATCATCATGGTCCGGAATCCTATTTTCCGGTACATTCAGTGGGTCACTTCTCACTCCGTCTATGCCCGAGACAATAATGGGGGCATGCAAGTTTGGGAACTTTATCTGCTACGGTGTATGCTGACCCACACCCCTATAACACGGTGGCCTATTTCGTGGAACATATTGAACATGTGGACAAGCAACCAAGTGGCACGATTATGATTGGAGGGATGATCACTCCCATTGCTTGACACTTTAATGTTGATATTAGAGGCTTGGAGCTGATTGATGGCAGCAGAAGGATCAACATTGCAGCTCTGCGCCAAATGAAAATAACTGAGGAAGAGGAGGGCATGTACCTCTTCCAACAAACGACCATCGGAACGCCTTCCCATTGCCTAACACACCACTTACGATTTGTGGACAATATAAATGATCGGCCAACTTCTTGATGAACTCGAGGCGCATAACAGAGGTATGGAGGCCACGATTGCGAGGAAAAGACAAAGGGTCGCGGCCTCTGCTGATAAGGATGATTTGGTGGCCGAGGCGATGGAGTACGAGAGGCACGAAAGTGGATTCGAGCAAGGATTCCACCAAGAGAAACCAGACTTACTCGAGACTTCTCACTAGGGTGAGGAGCGCGGAGGATTTGATTATGATGCTAAATTATCGGCCCTTGAGGGGCGCTTGCCGCACCACGATAAATTCCGTGCTTTTAGGATGGAACAAGATGCTTGATGGAACACGGAGATGCTTCATATATCTCCCAGGGCCACTATCCGCCACCCCCGATGGGTCGAGTCCATTCCACACTCTTCATTATTGAAATTCTAGCTTCTCTTACATGCGATATAATTCCATTCAGGGGGAGAGAGATAATTATTTTGATTTGAAGGGTGTGGCGAAAAAATAAAATAAATTTGCATTCATATAGTTGCATTTAGAGCATGTAGGTTGCATTGCATTAGACACATGTTTCTGACTTTAGCACGTTTATTGCTTTATTAGGTTTTTAGGGAGTGAGTTGACCGTTTTTGTGGTGTTTGTTGTGACTTTGGGAGATTTTTGAAACAGTTTGTGTTGTTTTGAATTGGGTTTGGGTGCGGATTGATCATGATGATAATAGATGATATGGAGCATGTGGATATTGAGAACATGGATTTTATACTTTGAATTACGAATTTGCAAGCTCGTGAGCTTTGAGCCTTTTGCTTTCATATTATGCGAGTCTTGTTTTTGATTGAGTTTGTCATTCATGTTGATTTGAATTCTAGAACTTGCTCGTATCTCTGTCAAAGCCACATGTTGTATGCGATTTATGAAAATGATTTAAGTTTTTTTTTTTGTTAAGTCTTTCAAGCCTTTTGCCTACCAAGTGACATTGAATTCCCTAGTTAGCCAATTTGAGCTGTTGCCTAATTTTTGATAGCCACATTTCAAGCCTTAACTTGATATATATGTTACCCTAAACTTGAGCGTATGACATTGAGTAAGGAGAGTGAATGAGGTTGAATGGGATGTTGTCAAGAATTTAGATGATTGTGCAAATTTTGATTGAGGGGAATAAAAAAGAAAGAAAATGAGGAAAAGAAAGGATGAATACTCATGAAAGAGTTGGGAAAAAAAAAAAAGAAAAAAAAAAAGAAATCGACTTTATAAATGAGTTTGCTTTGAATGAAATTGTAGTGGGATTTGTGATGTGAGACGAAAGAAAGTGGAGTCTATAAAAGAAAAAAAAAAAGAAGAAAGGAAATACAAAAAGTTGATAAGAACGAGAGGTGATCGAGGTAGCATATTGGGTTTAAATAAGAATAATTGATTGAATGAAAGATGTTCTTACCAATTTATACGCTCGAGTTTAAGTCACTTTATCCATATTTCCCTACCCTAACCAAAGAGCATTCATTACAACCAAAAGAAAAAGTCCTTTTTGATTTATGAATTGCATACATTCTAGTGGCGGAGATGTGAGACAATTTGCAAGCTTATGGTAATTCTTAAACATTGATATGATTTGAGCGTAAATACGTCCCTTATTATACTTGAGAGGAGAGCATACACTTGATCGTGAGAGTCGTGAATTGAAGCATTTGCCATGGTTTTAATTGGCATGTGTTGTATGTTAGATGTTCGAGGCTTGGTTGATTTATTGCTTGACGCCTATGGATAAATGGCATGAATTTTGATGAGTTGTTCTTGATTGCTTTTCATTCCTCCCATTTGTGTGTTTGTCTTGTTTATAAAGCGTTGACCGGGATCATCAACAATTTAAGTTGGGGGTTTGTTTAGTATGAGTTTTGCATGTAATTTGGGCATAATTGTGGATAGAATAAGTTGATAAGCATGCAATAAGCGAGTAAAATGGGCCGTGTTCTTATAATGTGGAAAAGATATTATGCTTTGCTCATTTTGTAGTAATTATACGATATTTGCAAAGCACTTTGGTGGAAAAACGGAGCATTACGATAAAGAATCATCAAGAATCGAGTGAATACGTGAAGTTTGGAGTTAAACCGAGAAGAGATCGGACGAATCGGGCAAAATAAGGCCACACACGGGCGACCCATGCTCAAAGACACGGCCGTGACGTGTACGGGACAAGAGAATCTGAACCTACGGCCGGGACGACGGCTGGTCGTGGTGTCGACGCAAGACATGTGCGCCAACTCAGGAAAAGATTTTGCTTACGGCCGACCTTGACGGGTTGGTCGTGCATCAGCGCACAACTCGTGTGTCTATCATGCGGGAGATCGAGTTTTGGCGATTTTGACTTAGGTTTTGACCGAACAGGGAGTATAAATAGAGACGAGGCGTCCCCAAACAAGGACACCGATATTTGCCCTAGAAAGCAGAGAAAATAGCAACCTTCTATCGGAGGATTCGAGAGATTGATCGAGGTCACAACCACATGCTTGAGGATTGAAGATAGATCGAGAGATCATCGGCATCCCCGAGTTTTCTCATTCCATTGTATCTTTTCTTTTCAATTAGTTAGATATGCATATGAACGATTTATCTATGAATTGTTTGTTTCAAATGTCCGGCTAAACACCTTGTGATTCCGGGGTTTGGGATTAGGTTAATGGATACTTTTGTTTGGTGCTTAAATGAAATTGAACTTATTATTTCAAACCCTATTCGAGACTGTTTTATTTCTTGTTTTATCAAATGACTATTGGTTTAATTTGTTTTGATGTATTGATTCATAATTCGAGAGATGAGTTTCAATACTAGATTTTGAGTACTTGACATGAATATTTGCATGATTGAGAAGTCGGTAAATATTTGTGAGGATTTATGATCTTTTGTGCTTTTAGGAGTTTGTTATCTTATGTTGAGTAGATATGCTAGCATAGATAATCCAATCAACGTTTTTATATACATTTAAGAGAGATGGTAAAATACTTTCCCGATTGTCTTATAGGGAAAAATAATAATAACTTTGGTTTTGAGTAATCGGATAACAAAAGGGATATTAATGAAACCATAACCCTAGAATCCATTCATCTACTTGATCTTTCAATCAACTCTTACTTTGTCTTTTTATGATAAAATCTTGTCCAGATTTTACAAAATAATCATCCAATTTCGATCGTCGACATATGTTAATACTACTAACGTATGTTAATACAATCATCCATTCATCTCATGGGGTTCTTTCGTGAGTTTTTTAGTGGATTACTATGATATTGTTGTAAACATATGTTAATACTACTAACGTTTATATCAATGACATAATAGTTCATTTTACATTTTATTCACGATTTTTTCTACCATATTATTTTGAATAATATCTTAATTATATTTTTTATTAACAATGTGAAGTATTCATTTTTTAACAATACAAGTACAATGTAAAAATACACGTCTCACAAACTATATATAATTGTTCATAAAGAGGTGTGTGAGAAAGAAAGAGATATATAAAATAATAATTTAGAGACACACATAAATTGAAGGATAATTTTGAACGAGTTGAATTAGACATTTAAGTTTATAATTGAAAATATAAAATTGATAGATAATTTTTTGTTTTTAATAACCTTATACAAATATTACTATTAAAATAAAGTGATAAATACCAATTCATGTTAATAGATAATATAAAACCATAATATTAAAATAAAAATATATGTGCAATACACGGGGTGAATTACTAATTTATAAAGACAAAGAAAAATACTACATAAATAGCATTATAATTTGTATTCTCCCAACAGACTACCGACCAAGTATCCCGCTTGGTTTATTAATACAAATATTATTTTCTCTCATCCCTTTTACTCTCCAATCATAAAAAAGGGTAATTGCAAATCCAAGCATCAACATAATTAATGTTTAAAAACAAGTGAGTTTGAATCTGTGATATATTTTAATGTTTTTTATCATTAAGTATATACCGTATACCTAATATTCCACAATATTTGTCTTTACCATCTAAAATAAGGGCCAAAAATCAAAATAAAATAAAACAATACAATAGTGGTCTTCCAAGAAATTTCCTCCGTCGGACTCATGCTGTTTTCGGATCACTATAAATGAGTGAGTTTTCTCCTTTGAAACTTGACAAAATCATCAACCATATTAAACAACACAATATTTTGATTATTTCGTACCCACAAAAATGGCTGCTGCAACCATTACCGATGCCCCTTCAATTTGGCCAAATGGCCGCCCGCCCGTTGTGGTTTGTACCAAAAGCAAATGGGGTGATACTTTCACTTCGTTTACTTTGGACCATCAGTGTGCATACAAATTAAAAACACTTACTTGTACCCATACTTTCTTAATTTCTTTACCAATTAATATTTTTGCCTAGTTTTATATGAAGACGCTGGAACGCAACCTAATTAACGTAATATATCCAATAAGATATTTGGGCTTTTTATGTACTAAGAAAGAATGATTGGCATCATGTACAGGTGCAGGAGAAGTATGCCAAAGCAATCGAAGTATTGAAAGAAGAAGCAAGGAGCATGCTAATGGCTGAAGGAAATACAATAAGCGACAAATTAGTATTGATTGACACACTTGAGCGTTTGGGAGTGGCATATCACTTTGATCAAGAGATTGAAGAGCAACTCGAAGAAATCTTCAAGTTTGATTCTGGGCAAGACTACGATTTGTTCACTACAGCACTTCGATTTCGTCTTCTGAGACAACACCGCCATTATGTCTCTTGTAGTACGTCCAATCTAATTCTCTCTTCATTTGCAGTAAAGGTTTAGACATAATTTATTGTTGTAGTATTTTATTACACTGAACTGGGGATCGGATCATGTATTCAAAAAATGGTGTTTTATCACATATTCTGCCCGAACGAATGATTAACACGTGATTTTTCTAATGTATATAACTTGTCTTATAAAAATCCATATATTATGGTAATTTGTAAATATGTGTTAATTAATCGGCGCATTTGAAATAGGAGATGAAACACCGTTTTAAATAGATATGATCCCATCCGATTGAAATGATTATCGCCATGAGCAAAATTAGGTGACCATATCTTTTATCCATCGATTTCTTTCCCTAATTAAGTTACATGCTGGTGGTGGCAATAGAAGATGTAAGTTAATATTTATATTTCTATATATACAGATACATAGGCAAATTAATCTTTTGTACTAGTCTCTACATAGGCCTACTAATTAGAGATATTAGTTATTTAATTTTCTTCAGTTAGGGATTATTTCCTTTAAGTGCCAAATATTCTCAACTTTTGTTTTATATTGTTAACTGTTGCTCATGAGCTGGATGAGAATTTTGAGAAAAATACATCTTACATAATTTTGGGTGACTTGGCCAACTAGGTGGCATGGATAACTTATCCTAGCTAGTCGCCTCCTTTCTTCCTCACCCATCGTCTTGTAGATGCATCTGCTATAGATACACTTAGTCTTGATCTAAAATTCATATATCTCATTTTTTATAAATTAAAATACTTTTCATTCATCTATGCACCAAATGTATTAGACATGAATATTAGAACCTCAAATGGAAGGACGGATGCTCCATACCCATAGTACGAAGAAATTGAATTAGTAAAAGGTATGTGTCCCGGCTCGTGTGGAATGTTTGGGTCGTCAAAAGAAAAAAAAAACAGTTATCATGTGCCTTGAACATGATTAGGTTAATTTCTCTCTCCATTCTTTGTGGTTGCCAAGACATCCATTTTAACTGGGAAAATTAAGTTCTTGAAAACAAAAATCCACATAAGCTTAATTTTATTGAATAAGTTACGTTCAATTTTTAAAATCAGTTAAAATAACAGAGTAGAAATATAAATATATATTATACTTTTATTGGAATTTCTTCGAAGCTGTTTTCATTTAGGCCTATAAGATATGAAATTTAAGAAAGGAATAAAAAAATAAAACTAAAGATAGGAGTAAAATTGTTCTTGCAACAAAATATTACACACTTAACCTTTAACATTCAAAAGTTAATGATTAAATCTCGTAACGGAATGATACTCTCCCTTCAATTTTTATCATAATTTCAGCCGCTTCTATACCATCACAATGCTTTACTAGCTATTACGGTCTTAGGATGTGCAACTTACGTATTTTTTTCTTAATCACAACAAAAATTTGTCATAATTTTGTATACACCAAAAAGCTAACATGATCGTATTAATACAGGTGTGTTTGACAAGTTTAAAGGCGACAATGGCAAAATCAAAGAAACCCTTAGTGATGACGCTAAGGGACAACTTAGCCTGTTTGAAGCGGCGCATTTGAGGATTCATGGGGAACAATTCTTAAAAGAAGCCGTGGCCTACACAAAATATCATCTAAAGCGTATGGTACAACAATTAGAGTGTCCACTTCAAGATCAAGTGAAGCGAGCTCTGGAACAACCCCTTCACAGGGGTATTCCAAGAATAGAAATCCGTTATTATATTTCCATCTACCAAAAGGACAACTCAAAGAATGAACTACTTCTAAAACTGGCCAAATTGGATTTTAATTTTGTGCAGAATATACACAAGAAAGAGCTGCATGAACTCTCCAGGTAATCAATGTGTTGTTTTTTGTATCTAATTAATTAGTAAACTAACACTAACTACTACAACATATAGGACAATAATATCTTTTATATATATCAATATGAATATTCCTTCTAATTAACTAGATATACAATTCTTGTTGTGCTAAATTGCATATATGTAGTCAAGTTACTCGAGTTGTAATTTCGTCCACTAATTTAGGAGTGTGGCAAAATAAGATACTAATTTTGAATTTGTTGTACATTTAGTTAAATCTCTGTCGCTAATTGCAAAATCAATAGAATTGTTTGAAAATTTTGGGATTTCAATATGTCCATATGAAAATAAAAAGTAATCAATATGCCAATGCCATTTCTAATGCCCAGAGGGATTGAATCTCTGAAATTTGAGAACAATTCTGGTGGATTGCGCAATTTCCAATAGAGATTGAACCGAACTCACCTGAAAGTACGTAGATGTTATTGTCATAATTTGTTATGCACCTAAATTAGTGGATGAAAGTACAAATTGATGTAAGTTAGCTAGTAGACTAAATATGCAATTTAGCTTGCAGTATGTTCAAGTGTAGAAAATATTTCATTAACTATGTAACACTTCAATTTGTCAATGAAATACAAAATACATTATGACAATAATTATAATAACAAATTGGTTCCTTTTAGTAGACTTGATATTTCTTGTTTTGATAACTTAAAGGTGGTGGAACGAACATAACCCAGACCTGTCATACGCGAGGAACAGAGTGGTAGAGGCCTATCTTGGGGAACGGCTTACCATTTTGAACCACAGTATTCTTATGCTCGAGCAGCAATTACTCAATCCATTCAAATGCTTACAGTTTTAGATGATACTTATGATAATTATGCCACAATTGAAGAAGCTCAACTTTTCGATGAGATTTTGGAAAGGTGTGTGTCGCCCCGCCGCATTAATAGTATTGATATATTGTTAGGACTTGCATGTTCTTCTCTACTAGTTTATATAATTTCTGAGAATTATATATAATAGTATAATTATGTCGTCGATTTTCTCAGGCGGAATATTGATGCAATCGATTGAAAGCACGCCTAATTGCAGACAAACAAAACAAAAGATTCCTACTAATTGTCTCCCAAGTCTGTTGCACTAAGTTAGTGCAGATGCACTAGGAATTATAATTGGACAGGGAATATATTCTCTTTTCCACTCATCATTAATTAATAGGATGTTTTGTCATTATCCAAATGTAGCACAAGTCTATATATAGAGATGTAATGTATTCAACAGGTATTACCACGAAATGTTTTCATAAAAAGGCTATTCCTAATCATGTCTCTGTCAATGGCTTTCTATTATCAATTTGTAGCTTTTCTTTCATGGTATCGAAGCGAGCAGGTAGATCCCGACTCGATATCCTTCATTTTGTAGCCTTCCGTATCACCATTTATTATGGAAGAAACGACAATACAAGTGAAATGAGACAAACATGAGTGCTTTGTATCTAATATCAATATTATACTGACCTCTACATCAGACATGTGTCTGTTAAATTAGATGAATCCAATTTTTGATTTGGAAACAACAAATTTTAACGCCATAAAAGGGTATGGATTGGAGGGCTTCATTGATGGCACCAATCCAGCTCCGAAAGGCTAATAGAAGATGCCATTAATCCAGCTTTTTCGGCATGGCAAAGACAAGATCAACTTCTTGCTTCTTGGATTCTCTCTTCCTCTCTCGATGGAACTCTCATTCTCACAAAGAGGTTTGAGTTCCTCTAAAGAAATATGGGATGCTCTAGAGCGAGAACTTTGCAAGCCAAACTAATGCTAAAATCATGCAAATCAAATTGCAACTCACTACACTAAAGAAAAATGGTCTTACTATGAGAGAGTATTTGAACAAAATGAAAAGTTGTTGTGATTTGTTGGCTATAGTTGGTGATAAAATTTCGAAAGAGACCAAGTTCTTCATATCATTTCGGTTTAGGACAGAATATAACTCGATTATGGTCAATGTAACATCTAGAGTTCAACCTTATCGCTTTTAAGTTCAAGCTTTCTTTGTTGAGTTTTGAGTCTAGATTAGAGACTGAAAATAATCTCCCTATTAACTCTGAAGGATCTAATCCTTCTCTTTATGCTATCACTCAAAACCAACTTAATCAAAGGCGTGGTAATGTACAAAATTTCGGAGGAGGGAGATCATCTCAATACAATTTTCAGAGAGGAGGAGGAAAAAGATCAGGTTATAGAGGAGAGGGGGTCGATTTGGAAATTCAAAACCTATATGTCAAATTTGCAAAACCCCTGGACATATTTGAAAAATGTTGGTACAGACATGATACTAACTTCATGACACCAAACACTCAAAACCAGTTTTCTACTAATCCTACAAGCAAACATTACACAACTTCCTAGTACCAACATTGTTCCATCGAAATTGGGATGGATTCTTGGTGGTATCCCGATTCTGGAGCATCCAACCATGTTTCTAATGATATTACTAATCAACACAAAGATCTCGAATATCATGGAGGAAACAAATTGTTTATGGGAAATGGTGCAGGTATATCATTTACACATTTTGGCAATTCTTACTTACACTCAAAGACACAACACCTCTAGATCATTTATCCTTAAAAATCTCTTATATGTTCCTTCAATCACCAAAAACTTGATTAGTGTCTCACAATTTTGTAAAGATAATAATGTCTTTTTTGAATTTCACCCTTTGTTTTGTCTTGTCAAGGACCGAGCAACTCAAGCTATTCTTCTCAAGGGAACACTTAAAGATGGATTGTATAAGTTCAATCTCCACAATCAACCCTCCGCCATCCGGCCCCAACACTCTATTCAATCTTCTCATCATCATTGCATTCCAAGAGTTAATAATGTTGCTTTAGGAAAAGGACTTGAGTTACAATTGTGGCATCAAAGAATGGGGCATCCCCGCTTCATGATATTGTTATTAAGGCAATGAAAAATTGTAACCTTCCCCACGTTATCAATAAAGACCAAAGTTTATGTTCCTCTTGTTTATTAGCTAAAAGTCACAGGACTCCTTTCTTACCTTCTAATCATGTCTATAACTTCCCTTTAGAACTTATACACGATGATCTATGGGGCCTGACCAATTCAATCTTAAATGGCTACAAATATTATGTTTGTTTCATTGATGAATTTACTAAGTTTACTTGGATATATCCGCTCAAACAAAAATCAAGTTTTCCATGCCTTTATCCAATTCAAAACCCTGGTTGAAAACCAATTGAACTTCAAAATCAAAGTCAGTGCAAACCGACCGGGAGGGGAGTATAGAAACTTGTCCAAATTTCTTGCGAGAAAATGGGATAAATCATAGAATCTCATGTGCCTATACTCCTCAACAAAATGGCACAGTGAGAGGAAGACAGACATATTGTAGAAGTAGGGTTGTCTCTTTTAGCCCAAAGTCACGTGCCTCTTGAATTCTCGGGATGATGCCTTCATTACCTCCACATATCTCATTAACGAGACTTCCCACAAAATCCTTAACCTACAAATCACCTATTGAAAACTCGTATGGGCACAAACCTAATTACACGGCTTAAGAGTTTTGGATGCCTTTGTTACCCCTATCTAAGACCTTATAACACTCACAAATTGGAATTCGGATCTACTAAGGAGTTTTTCCGGGATACAATAATCAATACAAAGGTTACAAAGTTCTTCTTCCTAATGGCAAGATTATAATTACTAGGCATGTTACTTTTGATGAGAGGATTTTTCCTTATGCTAATTCCAAAATAATCCATCTAATGATTCATCTACTTGCACACATGTACCGCCATTCCCACTCTAGTGAACACAAGAATAGATACTTCACACACCACTCACTCAAATAATTGTCCAAATAATAATCGATCCACTTTTTGACAACTCTCCAACCTCGCCACCGCTTCAATCCAGTTCACATCATAGTCTCACTCCTATGTCAAGTTCGACTCATTTTCTCATGCCCTTGCGGTAGAATTGCCAAGTATAAATGATGCACCGCATTGTCTCCTATTGCAATTATTCCTAATACAGTCATTGTTTCAAGACATCATATGACTACTAGATCAAAAAGGTGGGATTTTCAAACCCAAAGTGTATGTGTGTGCCTCGAAAATTCTGAACCAAGCGGTGTGTCAAGCCCTTAAAAGTCATGTTTGGCAAAGAAGCTATGCGGGAGGAATTTGATGCTCTTATGAAGAATCACACTTGGGAATTAACCAAATTACCTGGTGGAAAGAGTTTGATAGGATGTAAATGGGTATTCAAAATCAAGAAACATGCGGATGGAAGCATATATGACACAAAGCAAGGCTAGTTGCTCAGGGTTTTACCTAAACCGCAGGTTTGGACTTTAATGAGACATTTAGTCCAGTTGTAAAACTGTTACTATCATTGATCCCGAGCATTCTTGTGCATCATGGTTGGAAAATAAAGCATTTAGACATCAACAATGCCTTTTTGAATGGCAATCTTGAAGAGGAAATATACATGATCCAACCTCCTGGTTTTGAAAAATTTGCTAAGGACCAGCTTGTTTGCAAGCTAAATAAAGCTATTTATGGTCTCAAACAAGCCTCTAGAGCTTGGTACTTAAAGGTTAAAGACACTCTCATTCATATGGGATTTCAAGGATCAAGGGTCGACAACTCTTTATTCTATAAAGCTCGGGAAGGATCGTATCTTTTTATTCTCATTTATGTGGATGATATCCTCATAACAGAAGTAATGATTCTCAAATCGAAGTGTTGTTGCACAATTGAGTTCTCATTTCTCTATGAAGGACTTAGGAGATGTTAAACATTTTCTTGGAATTGAGTTGTGTCACGATAAAGAAGGAATTCATCTTTCTCAAGCTAAATACATTAAAGAACTCTTGTTAAAAGCAAATATGGGAGAGGCCAAAGGATCACCTACGCCTATGATTACAAATGCTCATCTTTCAAAATATGATGGCGATCCTCTTGTATCATCTTCCTTTTATCGAAGTATTGTAGGAGGCCTTCAATATGTGACTATCACTCGTCCGTAAATTAGCTTCAGTGTGAATAAGGTTTCTCATACATATGTACGCCCCACTTGACAAACATTGGAAAGTCATTAGCGGATTCTTAGATATTTGGTGGAACAACTCACTATGGTCTCCAATTCACTAAATCGTCTTCATCTAACATCTTTGGTTTTTCGACTCGGATTGGGAGCGACTTGGATGATAGAAGATCCACTACAGGATTTTGTGTATTTATGGGATATAATTTGATTACATGGAGTGCTAAAAAAAAGACATCTGTATCAGGAGCGTCTGAGAAGCCGAATATCGAAGTCTCGCTCAAATCACTTACGGAAGTTATATGGTTGTCTCAATTGTTAAAGGAATTACATATGCCTCTCTAGACCTCCAGTTATTTGGGTTGACAATACCAAAGACTATCGCACTTGCATCTAACCCCGCTTCTTCATGCCGAGAACAAAACACATTGAACTTGATGTGCACTTCATCGAGAGAAGATAGCAGCTCAACAACTTAAAGTCTATCATGTACCCTCCTCGGATCAAATTGCCGATATCTTTACAAAACCGTTAAGTGCACAATTCTTCACTCGGTTGCGGAATAAACTTCGTGTCATACCTCAACCCTCGTTCGAATTGAAAGGGGATGAAAGCACGCCTAATTGCAGACAAACAAAACAAAAGATTCCTACTAATTGTCTCCCAAGTCTTTGTTGCACTAAGTTAGTGCAGATGCACTAGGAATTATAATTCGACAGGGAATATATTCTCTTTTCCACTCATCATTAATTAATAGGATGTTTTGTCATTATCCAAATGTAGCACAAGTCTATATATAGAGATGTAATGTATTCAACAGTACCACGAAATGTTTTCATAAAAGGCTATTCCTAATCATGTCTCTGTCAATGGCTTTCTATTATCAATTTGTAGCTTTTCTTTCATCGATCAACTCCCAGATTATATGAAACTTATTTACCGGTTGGATTTTAGAATGTACGATGATTATGAACGTGAAGCCGCCAAACAAGGAAAATTGTTTGCGATTCCATATACCAAAGAAATCGTAAGGACTATACTCTTCTTAATTATACACGATTCCTATTCTCGGCCGCGTTTTATTTGGTATTTTAGTATATAACCATATGAATGTCACGTGTGTAATTAAGATAATGTGTGTACGTGGCATATACATAGTATTGTATTGACACATATAAGATGTACACGGTAGGAAATTGGCAATCCTGATTTGAACTCATGCCACTAATTAAATGTTTCAACATTGGAATGTCATTCATTATATTTGAGTACTATATAGATGAATTGATCTTTACTTTTAGGAATAATTACAAAAACTATCATGGGTTTGGGTGAATTAAAAAATAAATAAAAAACCACATGTTCTTAAAAATACACGGAAAACTATTACTATTGATTTTGTGTTACACTTTACTCCTTTGGTAAACAAAAATATTTCAAATATAAATAAAATAAAATATCGCAATCAGCCCCAAAATATTTAACACGTAATCAAACCTCAAGGTTTTTTTTTTTTTTGGTAATTTTCAATCATCTATAATTTTTTTATGTAATTAACCCAGATCTTTCCTTCCTTTTATTTTGTTAATCTATTAAATACATCTTAATACCCCTGACTTGATCGGTCGTATTGTTCAATGAGATATCAAATTGTGAATCATTTAACCAAATTATATATATATATATATATATATATATATATATATATATATATATGTTGGTTATCCAAAAGGTGGAAGAAATTTGTAGGGCTCAAACCCAAGCGCTAAAGTGGACTATGGGAGAACAAATGCATTCATTTGAAGACTACATTGCAAATACGGTGATCACAAGTACCATCTATGTGATGTGCGCTTGGACCATCCCTGGCATGAAATCTGTCTCCAAAGAAACCATTGATTGGCTGAGGAGTGAGCCTAAAATTGTTATAGCTTCGGCTAAGGTGTGTCGATACTTGGATGACTTGGGCAGCTATCAAGTAAGCACTAATTAATATTGAATATTAATCCCATTTAATTTACGAACGAACATGGTGTATTAATTCTAAGTTAATTCTATTTGCATTTGATGTATCATAAAGCGCGAGAGCATGCAAGGACAACTCCAGGCCGGGATGGATTTCTACATGAAACAACATGGTGTATCATTGCAAGAGACCACAGATAAATTTGTCGAACTAGTCGAGGATGCATGGAAGGATTTGAATACAGAATGGATGGTCAAAACTTCCGTGCCAAAAGATATGGTGGAGCAAGTTCTGGGCTACGCTCGCGCAGCAGAGGTCTTTTACAGGAATTGTAGAGATGGATATGCAAAACCTGAAGTTATGGCACCTCAAATTATTGCTCTCTTTGTCGACCCCATAATCATCTGAATCATTCGTATCATATCCAAACTCGGGCAGTTATGAAGTCAATTATTTAAGTCTTGCGTGCTTATATATATATATATATATATATATATAGCCATAAAGCTACTGTATTTCCCACACGGCCGAGCTATTTGTGTTGCTTGTCTTTCATGTCTATAGATTTGAACAACTTTAAGTTATTCGGCTCGCCTGTGGGCAGCTTTCTTTTTAATGTGTGACATGCTTTCTTGGGCTAAATTGCAAATTTGGTCCAATAACTATAAGCATCAAGCAATTTTACTCCTGTAAATATTTTAGGTAGCAATTTTGATTCCGTGAGAAATTGATTTTGTGTAATTTTGATTCCATGAGTTACTTATTTTCTCATCTGGTCCTACAAGTGTCTATTTTATACGATTTTTGTCCCAACTTGTTGTTTCAATATCATTTTTTCCCACAAATACCCTTAATCATTCTTTAGCCAAAATACCTATAACTGTTAGTTATTGGCATGATTGGTATTTAACTGAAGGGTAAAATCGTCAAAGACCAAATGACATCAAGAAGTTACAGGACGGAGATTGTCAACCCTATGAGTTAGAGGACTAAAATTGCAATCAAGCCTGCTTTCTTGAACATACTCAATGGTGGAAACCAGAAAGGCTTAATTGCAGTTTTGGTCCTATAAATATAAGGAGGTGGCATATCTAGTCCTGTAATTTGTGTGTGTAGCAATTTTGGTCCCGTATGTCACTACAACATAAATGACATTAGGTAACACAAATTTTGTAGCACTTTTACATAAGGTACATATGTAACACATGTTTGTAACACTTTTTACATTACAATATTTATGCAACACTTTTGTAGCACTTTATCAATATGTAACACTTATATGTAACACTTTTATATAAGTATCACTTTGTTTTTGTTATTTCTTTTGTAACGCAAATAGGTATCACTTTATTTAAGAAGACTCTTGGCAACACTATATTTTATTGATTGTAACACTTTTTAAGTGTATTTTAGTAACACAAAATTATATAACTATCATTAAATCATGTCAAAGATTTATTTAATTAATTGATGTCACCAAACCTAAAAATTGTAGACATCATGTACTTTTTTTTTAACTGAATTTTTGTTTTCTTTTTACAAAGTATTTTAGTTTTACTTTTATTTTATTATTTTTCACGAAGGCAATTAATTACGTCTTAATACCGATTTAAAATGCGCATGTATATATATTTTTATTATTATTTATTTATTTATTAATTTTTACTAACGGAGACCAATTTCATCGTTAACCTTTTTTTTATATTTTTAAAAAAATTACCAATGAAAATTGATGTTGTCGGTAATTACTTTGGAATTTTTTCTGTCGGTAAATTATTTTTCCGTTATTTTATTTATTATTTATTTTTTTTACTGTTAGAACTTTTTTATCTGTGGTTAAATTAATTTTATATTTTTATATATTTTTATTTTTACCGATTGAATATTTATCAGTCGATAAATTTATTTTATATATTATTTTTTTAATTTTTGTGTCCTTTAATATATAATATAATATGATTTTCAAACTATATACTATACAATATAAAATTTGATATATACAATGTATAATATAATTTAATACATATATTATAAAATATAATCTTTATTATATAAAAATATTATATATACATATAATATATATATATATATATATATATCGTGTGTGCGTGTGTGTATGTGTATCTCGTATATATATAAAACAAAGCAAAAGTTGTAATAAAAATCAACTTAGCTTAGTGGCAAATTGCCACTTCCATACATAACAGGTCGTGGGTTCGAATCTACTTGGTGGCAAAAAAAATAGTATTTCTACGAAATTTTACAAAAAAAGTGTTACATAAGATTCATATGTAACACTTTAGAAGTATTTTTTTAAAGTGTTACATAAGATTCATATGTAACACTTTAGAAATATTGCTTCAAAGTGTTATCAATAGAAAACTTAATGTAACACTTAGAAAAAGTGTTACAAAAAGCTAATAAAAGTGATACCTTAGACTATAGGTAGACGACAGAATCGTAGCGCCATAAAAGTGCTAACTATTGTCTATAGTAACATTTTATGGCCATTAGTTAACATTTTTTGAGTGTTACCTAATGTCATTTATGTTGTAGTGTGTATTAAAAATTGGCATATTTGATCCACTAATTATGCTACGTAGCAATCTTGGTCCCGCAATTTTGACTTTTTTGCAATTTTGATCCCATAAGTTCTAAGTTTGTGCAATTTTGGTCCTCAAATGATGAAATATGACTTACCCATTTGGGACCAAAATTGCACAAAAATAAAACTTATTGCACCCAAATTGCACAAAAATGAAAATTTACGGGACCTAAATTGCTACATAGTATATTTATAGGACTAAATATGCCACCCCTTTGATGTTACAGGACCAAAATTGCTACATAAGATACTTACAGGACCAAATAACCCACCCCCTTATACTTACAGGATCAAAATTACAATTAAGCCAACCAGAATTTCAGGCCAAATGATAAATATTTAGCGTGTCTTAATTTAGCATATCGTCAATATGCTCATGATACTCTCACAAGGTATTGAATACCATATGATAAAAATTATGACATAATAGTCTAGTGGTCTAACTGGTGCAGATTGATTAGTAGTAAGAGCAATTGTAACATGTTTCTTATTCTCTTCAATTGGCAAATCTATATAAATTTGTCCCCTTTTATGTATATGTGATTGTTTCCAAGATGAATCAGATGGAACATGAGACTGAGAACATGTGCAGGAGTATTGGTGTGAACCGTCTCTTCAATTGGCAAATCTTAGATTGAACACATGAATTGACTTTCTGAGAAAGAAAGGAGTATTGAACCTTTTGCGGCACTCAAAGATTCACAATGATTTTTAAATTGAAAAATACATTTTCAAATTCAGCACGAAGCCCAAAAGGTAGTGCAAATATTGATATTTTTTTTTTTAATTTTTTTAACAAGAACGATAGTGATATATATTAGATCTCAAAGAGAAAAGTCATGCCCACTGGCAAACATGGCCTCCCAAAACCAGACACTAAAAAGGTTGAGGGAGGAGAACCCCAAACATACATGGGGGAACAAACAAACAGACTCCAGAAAATAGCAATAAACAGGCGCAACAACAAGAAGGAAACGGCCAGCATCAAAGTTACATGATGTTACAGATATAAATTTCAGAAAAAACACAAAACAGGAAACCAAATCTTTCACATCATGGATGCTGTCCAAGCCAAAATGAAGCAGCCGACTCCAGAAAACAGCAGCAGCAAGAGGAAGACCACTGAGCTTGAACCAAGCCCCTAGTATCACAACAGCCATCAAGAAGAAACAGCCCCAGCTTCAACCCAAAAAAAGAAAAATCAGCCAAACAATCCAACAGAAACCGATACAGATGAAGAGAAAATTTGAGCAACAAAACCCCACAAGACCAGCAGCAGCCCCATCAAACATCCCCAAATTCAATCCATTCGGCTGTAGCCCCTTCCATTACATCCTTGACTGACTTGTACACACCTTCAAAGACCCAAAGGTTACGAGTCCTCCAAAGCCACCACAAGATATAGGAGGATAGTTGCATTCTCTCTTGCCAATAATCCTTTTTTTTGTAGAGGAAATCTTCCACCACCAATCTTGAAAAGTGATAGAGCCAACACACAGATCATCCCAGGTTAATGGGGCAAGATGCCAAACCTTCTTAGCTCTCGGACAATGGAAGAGAATATGATCCAAACTTTCAACAGCTTCCCCACAAAAAGAGCAACAAGTATCCAGCATAATACCTTTTCTACTAAGATTAAGTTTAGTAGGAATAATACTATGAAAACATCTCCACAAAAAATGTTTAATTTTACCTTTCACTTTCATCTTCCAAGTACCCTTCCACATACTTTTATACAATTGATTACCCTTACTACTTTCCGGGCTGTCCGTATCTTCAGTTCTCTTGTTGAGAACAGCCGTGTATGCAGTTTTCACCGAAAATTGGCCATGCGGAGTAAAGTGCCAGCAGAGTCGATCCTTGGAGTCAGGCTGATTAATGGGCAGCTGGATAATAGCCTCAACCTCTTGGGGAAAAAACAAACTTCTGAGTAAATTAACATTCCAACAGTGACCTGCACCATCAAAAAGATCAGCAACCCAAACAACATTGCACAAGGGATCCTTAGGAGTAGGGATAAAATTTTTAATCCCCGGCACCCAAGGATGGTCCCAAATCCGGATATTTTTTCCATCTCCCAAAGAAAATCTTAACCCCGTTCTAAGAGCATATTTGGCCTTAATCCAGCTTTTCCAAATCCAAGAGTCACAACTTTTTTGTTCCACATTAAGTAACCCACCCCTAGGAAAGTATTTTGCCTTTAGAAGTTTGCACATGAGGAGGTTAGGATGCATAAGAAGCCTCCAAAGTTGTTTAGCAAGCAAAGCGTCATTAAAACTTCTAAATTCCTTAAAACCCAAACCCCCTTCCTCTTTAGATTTAGTCAACTTAGCCCATTTCATCCAATGGATTTTGTGACTTCCCTCCACTGGAGATCCCCACCAAAATCTAGCAGATATAGATGCTAATTCATGGCAAGTACCAGAAGGAAGTCTATAGCAAGACATAACATAAGTGGGGAGAGCATTAAGAACAGATTTGATAAGAACCTCTCTACCAGCATGACTAAGAAAAGCATGCTTCCAGTTGTTCACTCTTTTTTTTGCAGCCTCACAGACAAATTGAAAAATCTCAAGCTTAGTTCTCCCCAAAATCAAAGGGAGCCCCAAATGTTTAACTTTAGCCTGAACCGACACCCCATCAAGAACATGGCATATAGAATTTTTAAGATCAGGCACCACATTATGACTAAAGAAGATGGAAGACTTATCAAGATTAACCATTTGACCAGTAGCATTACAGAAAGAATCAAGCAGGATTTTAAGAGAATGAGCTTGAGATCTTGAAGCCTCACAGAATAGGAGAGAATCATCGGCAAAGAACATATGAGAAATGACAGGAGCAGATCGGCATATTTTGAGGCCTCTAAACTGGGATCTAAGCTTAGCTTGAAGAATAAGATTTGAAAAGGCTTCAGAAAGGATAATGAAGAGGTACGGAGAGAGAGGATCACCCTGCCTAATCCCCCTCGAAGGTTGAATATAGCCACATGATTCACCATTCAAGAGGAAAGAGAAAGACGTAGTAGAGATACAGGTTTTAATCCACCTGATGAAACAGAAAGGGAATCCCATTTTTTCCATGATGCGAAGTAAGAAACCCCATTCCACCCGATCGTAGGCTTTGGACATATCAAGCTTTAAAGCC
Organism: Rehmannia glutinosa; assembly: GCA_016081115.2. NCBI lineage: Eukaryota > Viridiplantae > Streptophyta > Magnoliopsida > Lamiales > Orobanchaceae > Rehmannia > Rehmannia glutinosa. Next base: position 74,275,099 of record CM071924.1, on the reverse strand, counting down.
ATAAAGCCATTAGCACCCTTCCTAAGATTATTAAGGAAATGGAAGCATTCGTGTGCAATGACAATATTATCACAAATAAGCCTGCCAGGAATGAAAGCAGTTTGACTCTCACTAATGCAACTATGAAGACAAGGTTTCAGTCTATTAGCCAAAATCTTAGAAATAATCTTATAGACAACATTGCAGAGGCTAATAGGACGGAAATGGGAAATAGAGGTCGGGTTTCGAATTTTAGGGATCAGAGTGATAAGCGTATGATTCATGCTTTTCAACAACTTAGAACATGCAAAGAAATTTTTCACAGCTCGACAAATATCAGGAAACACAATAGGCCAAAAGAATTGAAAAAAGAAAGGAGTCATACCATCCGGCCCAGGGGCCTTATTTGGGTTCAACTCAAAGAGCGCTTTTCTGATTTCAACTTCCTCCACAGGTTTAGAGAGGAGCTCTCTTTGAAGTGCACCAATAGACCTGGGGATTCCTTCAAGTATAGAAGAGCCTGCTTCAATCTCAGTGGATGAGAATAAGTCCCCGTAGAACGACACCACCTCTTTCTCAATCATATCCCGAGTATCACAGATGAGCCCCGAGCCACTAACCAGCTTATCAATAGAGTTTCTTTTTTGCCTTTGGATAACACTAGCCTGAAAAAATTTTGTATTCTTATCCCCCTCTTTCAGCCACTGAATTCTAGATTTGTTTCTCCAATAAATTTCTTCATTTTTGTAAGCACAGTTCAAATCTAATTTCAGTTGGCTCCATTCCTCCCAATCTCTATTTATCCCCATGGCAGTCAACTGCTCCATTCTAGAATTGATCTCCATAATCCTTTTTGCTGCATTGGGCTTAGCATTTTTACACCAATTCAAAATGTCAACTCTACAAGCCCTCACTTTTGACTGAATTTTGAACATAGGAGTCCCCAATTGCTCAGTTTGCCATGCCTTTTCCACAATCGAATTAAAGCCGTCCATATTAGCCCATCTTTGATCAAAACAAAATCTCTTTTTCCTTCTAGCACCCTCTCTATCCGGATCCAAGGCCATCAAAAAATGATCGGAAGCAGCACGAGGAATATGGTTAACCACCGCTTTAGGATGTGCGAGAATCCACCCCGGGGACCCAAAAAAACGATCTAATCTCTCCTCAACAAACCCTTCTTCAACCCGATTATTTGACCAAGTAAAAGGATAACCTGAGAAAAGAAGATCTTTCATATTCATCTCCCTGATAAAAGCATTGAACGGCCCACAGCTGCTCACATTTCTGATTCTACCCCCAACCTTCTCCTCCGGACTAACAATATCATTCCAATCACCCCCAATAGCCCACAAATCACCCCATTTATCCTTAGCATGAACCAAAAAGGACCATTGATCCCTCCTCACAGAGGGGTACACACTAATATAGACAAAAATAATCCAAGCACGGACCCCTTTGAGCTCATATTCAACCTCAAGACAAAACGGATTTTTAAGGAGGCTAATAATGGTGATAGAGTCATCCCACAATAGCAACAGCCCACCACTCAAACCTTCCGAGTCTACATTCATCCATCTATCACAAACCTTCAGTTGCTTACAAACAGTCTCAATAAATTTCTTTTTTTTTTTGGTTTCACATAAAAAAACAAAACTTGGGTGATGGGATCTAATGATCTCCTTTAATTGAGGAATTGTAGAGGGTCCTCCCAAACCTCTACAATTCCAGGAGATCATCATTGATGATGAAGAGACCACTTATGGCTGGTCTCGCCCACCTTACCCGCACACGAATTTTCCTTTCCTTTTTCTTGTTTGATCTTCTTGAGTTTGGACCCCACAATGTCCGGATCTGAATCAGCGTTTTTCTCAGTTCTAGCTCTTTTTTCACCAACCCCACTGATAACTGAACTTAAACAAACGGACTGTGTCCTTTTTTTGATTTGCACACCCCTCTCTTTGGTTTTGCCTCTTTTGGAGAAGAAAAAGAGCTGCCATTAAACTGAGAGGGAGGGAGAATAAAATTTTGAATATCCGCAAAAGGAGCACGAGATATGGTGCTACTTATATCAATATCCACCAATTCCGAAGTGTCCATATCCCCTTCAAGAAGCTCACCCTTCCCATTTTCCACCTCATCACATTGCACAATCATCAAGTTTTCGGCCCCCTGATTCACTATAAGCTCAGTCAACCCTTCCTCAGTCCCCTTCTCTTTACCCCTATTAGCGGTGACTTCCCACCAAGTTTACAGGGGAGGCAAACACCTTGGTTGGTTTGATTTTGAGAGGAGGGATTTTGACAACCTCCACACTACTCCCAGCCACCTCCCCTTCATCCACAGCTTTTCCATTTTTTGCCATCTTCTGGATTTGATCATTGGCAGACGGGCATGGATCTTTCTTGGCTGAATTCGCCGGGTCGGATTGGGGAGAGGGTTTACTACCAGTAACAGATAATGACTCTTCGGCTCGCATCCAATCACCATATTGTCCCTCGTTGAAACAATTCAAACTCAGATCACTTCTCTTAAAATCACATACTCTGTCGGAATGTCCAATCCTTCCACAATAGAAACAGAAACCCACCAATTTTTCATATTTGAAAGTCACCCAGACAGATTCAAGACCCAACTTAATAAACGTACCTCTGAGTAACGGTTTTTTCAAGTTTACAGAGACTAAAAGCTTTATATGTCGTCCCCTGATGTGTCCTGAATCCGGAATATAAATATCAGTGCATCCCTGAAAAATTTTTCCGATCCTCATTCCGGTTTCAGTCGACATCCAATTTAGCGGAAGGTCCCAAATTTGCACCCACACATCCACAGTCTCAAACTCCTCAAGCAAGATATTGGAGCCTTCTTTCCATTCTTTCAAGATAATGAACTGGTTGTCAAAACTCCATGTCCTACATTGTAGTACCTTTTGTTTATCTTCACTGTTCTTAAAAACAAATTGAAAGAGATTATATCCAATCTCCCTCATCAGAAAAGCCTCCCTATTAGGCCAGATTAAAGACATCGTATTACGCAGCCCCGAGAAATTTGCTTTTTTCGATCCAAAAATCTTCCCAAACAAACTTCTTCGACATTCTTCATTACTACGCGAAATATCAACCTCCTCCAAAGCTACTCCACCTTTTTCCTCCTCGGAGAGGGAGAAATTTCTCAGACTATCCACAAGTTCTCTATCCATTGAAAAATCCCCAGGTCACAAGGGCAACAAGCAACAAGCAGTCTCCAAACCTGAAAGAAAAAACAAAAACCAGAAAGGGAAACAGAAAAACAGAGTAAGAATACAACAAAATGGAGAAAAAAAGGGAACAAAAGAAAAAACAGGAGTAGAGGAAGTTGTCAAATTTGAACAAATAGGAATCACGATCGATATAGAACCGATAATTATGATTGGGAATAGGATTGGACTCAAGAGGACCCTTGCAAAATTTTTGAGGGAATTACTGATTGTGCCTAGCAAAATCTCATCGAAACCATGAGCCCAAACATTTGCCAACACTTGCGAATGCCAAAAGCGATAATCTGTTTCGATCTAGACGAAGAGCAATGAATTTACTCCGACACCCAAACATACCTTCTTCCCAAGCTCCAACATCAACCCGCAACACAAAAATTTGGAGGGTTGCTACGGTGTACCCTCTTCGACGCTCAAGTCATAAGCTATTAAAAGGAGAAAAAGTATAATAATAATATTGAGTAAATAGAGTCATTAAGGTTTAAAATCCACCTATAAGACCATATATATATATATATATATATATATATATACATATGCCAAAATCAGGATTTCCGAAAATCAGGATTCTGTCACGATTCCCGTAACAAAATATGATTACGACCGGCTTGGCTTTCAGTAGGGGTCGACCTAATGAGAAATTTAGACCTCGAGATAATTTGGCTATCTTAAGGCGCCTTGTCAACTCGTATACATGTCTTCTGCACCAAAACTTGAACTACACTTTGAAAGAATCGATGCCTTAATTTCCGTGATTTAATACAGATTTGTTGAGTTAGATGTTGATGTAGTAATACCAAAACAAACAACACACACACAGCGGAATAAAAATAACACAAGTATTTTTAACGTGCTTAGATTCCTCAATCTTAATGCACGAGGCCACGCCCAGAGAAGAAACAATCCACTATTAGAAAACATGCAGTTATTATAAATACAACTGGTTTTACGAATACCCTCTTTAAATTACTACCAATACTTGTATTCAACTAATTTCTGGTGCTTCTCCCGAGAAAACTCAACATTGTTGGAATCCCTTCAACTTTAAATGCCTTTAAATGGTTGAATAGATCCACATCAGTAGATTTTCACCTTCTTCACTATAGAAGAATGTATGTGCGTAATAGTATTTGAAAGACAATCACAAGTCTCAAAAATCTCGATCGGTTTTTCATCAAGGGATAACTCTCCTTGAGTAGCAACCAAAGCAAGGTTACTTTCGTGATTGAGGAACAGGGTAGGCTACAAAAAGGAAAGTCAACCAACCAAGATTCTTTCCATTTAGAAAATGCATCTTTCAAATAAGAAAAACAATCAATCATAAATAAAGACACAATTTCTAAAACTAAATCAATTATCTTAAGTCAAGATAAGATTTCCAGCAACCTGCAATACATAAAGAACGTGCCAAATAAACATGCACCAAATCTGGGACATAATTTGTCCATATATCATTAAGCCAGTGTTGCATTACTACTTTACAACACTACAAACATGCACTGTGCACACAATATAAATAGACCAAATTTGCCAATTTATTAACATTAACACACAGCTTTGCCCCAGAGGTGCACGCCAACCTTTTGTGCTTCTAAAAGACCGGCTCGTGATCTTTTATTGTCCCAACTCAGTCTTGCATTTATACCATAAGAACCTCACTTCTACTTGTTTAGAATAGATCAGCTCGGCCAACAGACCTCTCAATTTTTCTCATCACACGAATGCAATTCGATCATTGAGGTCGGACTATTTGAGTCTTCATCAATTGTGGTAAAAGTAAGAAGAGTGGAGAAATATGATGAAGACGCCATAGTAGAAGCTCAAAGATTGAGAGAAACATCAATCAGAGAGGAAAGAAAAACCGCCGCTAAAAACAATTGGTCGCCAGGAGAATAACTATCACCCAACTCTTGATACCATCTGGCAGACCAAGATAAGCTGACATCTGGACTTCATTAGACTTAGTGTATCGGTTTATGTAAAAAGGAATTAGTTTGCCACATCAACTAACTAATTAACTAATCTGTTACTAATAATTGCTAACTCAAATAGTAATAGAGAGAAGTAAAGAGAAGCAAAATTGAAGAAACATAAACCTTTTTCATAGCTTTCATTGATGAGATGAGTTGTATTTATACAAAGAGATGAATGTTGTTAATCCAACAATAATCAATCAGAAATCTGTAAGCTTAATCGTTAGTTGGTTAAGTCTAACTAACTACACAATATTTCCCCAACAATCTAACTAAGTGACAGACCCTTGGAACAATGTAGCCGCAGAGCCTAAAGGAAGCTTCTCACACAAAGTGAAATCATCAAGACAACAATGGTTTGGTAAAAAGATCAATTTGGTTGATCTTGAGGATGAAATGAACCGAATGTCAACATCCAAAGACTTTCTCCCTAACAAAATGCACATCTATCTTTATATGCTTAGTTCTTGCATGAAACACAGGATGTGAAGCCATTGCCACGCACTCATATTATCACACCAGAGAAAAAAGCCTTTTCGTTTTTATGTTCAACTCTTGCAACAAAGATTATAACGAGATGATGTCGGATGTAGTGTCGCCAATGACTTATACTCACTCTCAAAGACAACTCCGGAAACCACATTCTCGCTTTTTGGCACTCCATAACAACAAATTCCCACCAAGAAGAACGCAATGACCACCTATAGATTTCTGTCATCCACACTACACACCCCAATTTGCATCCGAGTATGCCTCAAGAAGCATACGGTTTGCGGAGTCTAAAAATCACCCCTATAGACATAGTTGCTTTCAAGTACCTCAAAAGATGTTTACAAATAAGCCAATGATTCACGATGAAGAAAGCGACTTAACTTGTTAACTACGAAGGCTATATCCGGTCTAGTAAGTGTTAAATCTTGAAATGTGCCAATAACACTTCAATAGAGATATTCTTTGATTAAATAACTTACTATCCAATATATACAATTTCGACCCGGTGCTAATAGGTCCAGGACAAGACTTGCGATTGATCATATTAGTATTAGCAAGCAAATCATGAATGTACTTAGTCCATTTGACGAGGACCAAACTAGCTAAGGTTCTATGAGCTTCCAAGCCCAAGAAGTAATTCACTTCTCCAAGATATTTTAAGGCAAATTGTTCATTGAGAAGATGAATAACATTGGAAATTTGCTTTGAGTCAATGCCGGTGATAACTATATCATCCACACCGATGAGAATAAACAATTGAACATCATTAGAAGACTTGAAGAAAAGAGAAGAATCGAGAGAGATTGCTTGAATCCAACCGAGGATAGAAAACCGATTAACTTGAGAAACCAAACTCTTGGTGCTTGCTTAAGGCCATACAAAGCCTTTTGAAGCTTACAAACATGTGTGAAATGAGTATCATCAAGAAAACCCTCGGCTAAGACATTTAAACTGTTTATTTGAGATCACCATTCAAAAAAGCATTATTGACATCAATGTATTGAATACTCCACTGATTTGTCACAACCAATGTAAAAATCAAACGAATAGTGCAAGGCTTAGTAACAAGATTGAAAGTCTCATGAAAATCAACACTAGCAGTCTGTTCAAAACCTCTTGCTACCAATCTAGCCTTGAACTTATCCATAGAACCATTTTCCTTATATTTGACCCTAAACACCCACATGTTGCTTATAATATTCATATCTGAGGTACAATGAACCAAACACCAGGTTTTCTTTTCATTAAGAGAATCAAACTCAAAGATGCATAGCATATTTCCATCTAGGATCATTTAAAGCGATACGTGAATAAAGATATGGTTCCATCTCAAGAGAGGAAGAAGGAACAACATAGAAGACTTTTGGTTTACTTATGCCATTTTTAGACCTTGTAATCATAGATAAGATAGGACCAGAGGAAGCAGTGGAGGGAGGGATAGAAGGAAGTTCAACTCTTAACCGGATACCGAGAGGGAGATAATAGAGAGAGTACAATGAGAAAGGCGAAAAGAAGGACTTAAGGAAGAGGAATTTGGAAAAGAGGAAAGAAGAGGAAGACCATGAAGAGAAGGAAGGGAAACTGGCACAGGAGAACGGATAGACTTGGGTTGAAACAACTCAAGATAAGGGAATTCTGACTCATGAAACTCCACAGTGCATGCTTATAAAGTCTTCCTGTAGGACTAAGACAATTATAACCTTTGTGAGAGGGGTTGTAACCAATAAGAGACACTTTTTAGATCTAAATTGAAATTTATGATCGTGATAAGGGCGAAGGTAAGGATAACAACTGCAACCAAACAACTATATAAAAGAATAATCTAGTAAATTACCAAAAAGTGTTTGTTAAGGGGAAGAGTATTTAAGAACAGTTGTGGGAAGCCTATTGATTATGAAGGCAGCAGAGAGAAAAACATCCCACCAATATTTAATAGGCATGTGAGCATGTACAAGTAAAGAGAGTCCCATTTCTACAATGTGTAAGTGTTTTCTCACAGCCCAACCATGTTGTTGATGCATATGAGGACAAGGGTGTCTAAATTGAATCCTAAATTGGAAAGAATAGAAACTAAAGATCTATATTCACCTCCACCTCCAATCAGTTTGAAGACATTTGATTTTAGTGTGAAACTGTCTTTCAACAAAAGTGTTGAACTGCTGAAAAATAGAGGAAGCTTCAAATTTTATATTAAAGGGAAAATCTGAGTATATCGATGAAATCATCCATAAAATGGATATAGTACTTGTATCCATCAAGTAGAAGGAAAATGAGAAGGACCCCAAGTTCTAAATGAATAAGTTTGGAAGGAGAACAAGTTTTTGTAGGTTGAGGGGGAAATGTCATATTATGAAGTTTTCCAAGTTTACGGGCCTCACAAAAGCGTAATGAGGAAATGGGGGACTCAATGTTCATACTATGTAAAACATGAGAAAGAAGCTGCTGACACAAGGATGTCCCAATTTATTATGACAAACATTTACAAGCATTACTTGTAGCAATAGTGCAAACAAGAGGAAATGAAGACTTAGTAACAAAATTACAATGTGATCTTTGCAAAGACAATCGTCATTTAAAAATAGTGCTAGTAACATAAACATTATTAGAAGTAGGATTTGATGCAGAAGAGTGATTAAAGGATTTGAGATACTTAAGATGGGTAAAATCAAGTTTGGTAAAGCCCATCCTTAAGCACTCCAGCAAGAAGAATATGTTGGTTGGAATTGTCCTTGACAACATTATTATCCTTTGTGAATTGGGATATACTAAGAAGATTTTTGGTGATTTGAGGAATACAAAGAATGTTGTAAAGAAGCAAGGATTTTGATTGATTATAAGAAGGAAAGAAAGAAGCACCAACATGGGAAATTCAAAGAGTTGAACCATTACCTACTGCTAACTTTTTAGAACCTTGATAGTCGGAAGCATTGAGAGTGAGGTTGTCCATATTGGTAGTCACATGATTTGTAGCTCCGCTGTCAAGATACCACTTAGGATCAACCATATTAGAATTCACACCTGCAAAGTAAGCCTTTGAAGGATCAGAAACAGCCTCAGTGGAACCAGTAAAACTAACATCAAAACGCTTATAGCATTTGAGAGCAATATGGTTAGGCTTGCCACACATTTGGAAAATATGTTTATGTTGAGATCTATAGAAACCTCCACATCTATTCCTACCTCTACCTCGACTTCGAGAAAACCTACCACCATCTCTAAAACCACCATTAAACTGAGAAATATTTGCAGAGGGAGTAGAATCAGAATTCATAGCTGAAGAACTCTCGAATGATCAACAATATTACTAGTAGAAAAAGAATCCCGGAGACGCATTTCATGTGTTTGTAGAACAAATGGAGCTTCATGTAAGGAGATAGAATCAACTCGCGTGGTGAGATTAACAACAACAGATTATAGAATCAACTCGTGTGGTGAGATTAACAACAACAGATTCATATTCTACACCTAATCGACCAAGGATATATAACACCAATTCATCATCCGTAATAGTATGACCAGCCGCATTTAAATCAACATCATGATTTTTCATCTTAAGAATGTATGCATCAATCGAAAGATCAACTTTCTTCATGGTTTGCAGCAAAAACTGAAGCTGCATAACTCTAGATTTTGATGGAGTAACAAATAACTTCTCCAAAACAGACCATACCTCATGTGCAGTGGAGCATCGACTCACATGTCCAAGCATAGATTCTCCAATGGAAGATAAAATCCAACTCATTAAAAATCGATCTCAACGAATCCAGAGAAGATAGACTGGATTAATTTTAGACTCCATCATCATCGTAGATGAACCAGAACCAATAAACTTCATTAGTGGAGATGAAGTACCAAAAAGAAAATCCTTGAATCCATGTGCACGCACAGTAGTTAACACATGCATCTTCTGAAAGTTATAATTTGTGTGATTCGAATTGTGAGTGAATTAAAATGAGGAATCATACAGACAATTTACATCGGAGAAGCCATAGCGAGAGAAGCAAACAATACGAGAGACAACAAAGAAGATGACCTGAGCGGAGAAGAGAAAGCGAAGTTTCATCATTCCAATGTTGAAGATGCTGACTCTAGATAACATAACATAGAGAAGTAAAGAGAAGCAAAAGCGAAGAAACATAAACCTTTTTCATAGCTTTCATTGATGAGATGAGTTGTATTTAACAAAGAGATGAATGATGTTAATCCAATCGTAATCAAGCAGTAAATCGGTTAGCTTAACCGTTAGTTGGTTAAGTCTAACTAACTAAAAAATAAATAGGGTTGCAACTAACTACATGTAGTATTAACTACCTACTAAGCTAGCTAAGGAGCTAATACACTAACATGATCAAATTAATTGGCATTTAATTATGGTGACAACGTACTATATAATTAATATAGAGAGAGAGGTGACAAAGTCAATATAACTTTTATTTAGGTAAGGTGTACTTTTTTGCATCAATATAGTTTTAATTATTTCTGGAATTATTTTGGCAAAATTACACTTTTCGTCCATTAAATTGGTCTAAGTAGACTTTTCGTCTTTTATGTTTCAAGTGTTCTTTTTGACAACCACTAATTTTTTTTAAAAATTATCATATTTTCAATTTTGCATAAATATGTGTACAATGAGTCTCTGGTGAGACGGTATGAGACAGTGAGACCGTGAGATGGTGATACTTTTAGTGTAAAACGTGATACTTTTAGTGTAAAAAGTGATACTTTATCTAAATACACAAATTTAAGTATAATTAGATAAGGTATCACTTTTTACACTAAAGGTATCACCGTCTCGCGGTCACACCGTCGCACACAAGTTTTTGCGATATGTGTGTGTGTGTATATATATATAGGATTTGGTTCAAATAGGACTCATATCCGGGGTAAGACTATATGGACTATTCTCGGCCATTGAAAGATTAGTTTTAATGGTGAGTTTTTTTCACCACAAGAAAAATCAATTTGACCGACATAATTTACCTATATGAATGATTTTGTCCCTAAATTTTACAATTACCTACAAGATGCATACATAATAAAAATATTGTTCTTCCTCTAATTATCACCGACAATTTATAAATTTCTTGAAAGAATTACATCGATTTTACCTATACTTTACTGAGTTATCTTAATACTTAGATACAAATTTTTCGTAGGTAAACCGATTTTTCTTAAGTGTATTGCTTTATTTTAGGAAGCGAGATAATAATTGATTGATATTATGGGTAATCTAATTGATCTTTTGGATAAATTAAAGAAGACAAAAAAGTAACATTCAATCCACGATTTTGTAAGAAGAATTTTTCATTTTCAGTTTTAAGTAAATATTTGGCAATTTTCTATTGATTATTAAACTTTTAGAGTTTTTTTTTTGTTTTTCTTATCCTCCCACCCCCAATGCCCGAAAAGAATTTCAAGTCCTTACGATTGAAGAATCAACCTTGGTGTACATATTCTTGAAGGTTTGTTCTCATTTTTTTAATATTCTTTGCATGTTTTATGTAATTTTGCTACATAATTAGAAGGATATCACTTTGCATGTTTTATGTAATTTATTGCATATATAATATCACTATATGTTTTATGTAATGTTGTTGTATATAGTATTGGATCATTGCATATTTTATGTAATGTTGATGCTTAATTAGAAAGATATCATTGCATGTTTTATGTAATATTGCTACATATGTAGTATTGGTTCATTGTATGTCGTATGTAATTTTCTTTGCTTAATTAGAAGGAAATCTTTGCATGTTCTATGTAATGTAGTTTTGCATATATAATATCATTTGGATGTTTTATGCAATATTATTGCATATATAATCTTGGATCATTGCGTTTTTATGTAATATCACCGCTTAATTAGAAATTTATCATTGCATTTTTATGTAATATTGTTTCATATATAGTATTAGATCATTGCACGTTTTTGCACTACAAGAAAAATACTAATAGAAATCGGTTTTTAACCGATGTCTAATGAAAAAAATTGTTGTTAAAAGGGGTTTCAACATCGTTTCCACCCCTGTCAATAGGTCATACAAAATCGGTGAAAACCTGATATTGATTAAGAAACATAAGTGATGTTAAAGCCCCTGTTGTTAAAGTGCGAACTATTTAACAACGGTTTTTCACCGACGTCGTTTCGTATACCAACATCATTTTGTAACATCTGTTTTTATCCGATGTTCATTCTTGAAACCACAACGGCTTATAAGTGTTGTTGTTTTATTTTGAAAGTGGTAATTTAATGTATCATACTAATAACCCAATGGTACATCAACAACATTAGAAGTAGTAGAAGATGGTGGCTCTAGGGGACCATCAATTACTGTCAGTGTTGGAAATGCTTCAAGTTCTTCAAACTCACTACAACAAAGCAATAGGATAGGAGCTCTCATACAATCTCTTAAATTAAGACTCGAAACAGTAGAAAATCAAACGACTATTCCTACAAAAAGGTGCTTAAAAAAACAAATAAAAAGTATCATAGATTTGTCGAATGACCAAATCCATGTGTGTAGACTAATATTTTCAACAAATAATCAAATCTTGTGTAATAGCCATGTGGACACAAGAGTCACAGGATTGTGGTGTATGACTAACGAGATTATTTAAATTAACTAGAAATATAGTCCCAAAAGACCAATATTCTAATCCTTATACCCCTATAACCCTCAAAACCAGAAGTTAATTACATGGTGGAACTGACAACGACTACCTTTTTGTTGGAGATACTTTCGACTTTGTAGGCACCTTGGAATATGCATTAAGTATCCTAGTAGCAAATAAAACGACAAAATTAAATTAATGAAATAACTGCTGAAATAGATTTTAATCTGCAAAGCGCATACTAAAGAAAATTGAACACCATGATTTATCAATTAAAGAAAAGCCATATATGTTTCCCTTTTGTACCATGAATCCATACTAATCATGGCCAATAGGTAGACTTACCAAAATTGAGTTAGTTGGCCTTCTCTAATAATCCTTATGAAAGAGATGGATTTAAGAAAGGACAAAAATATGTCGAGACTTACCGTTGTACATACAATCTTTAGCCCTTTCTATAGCCGACGGACTATCACAATGTATCATGATTGCGATCCCGGCTTTGGCGAGCAAGAAATATCCTCTAAAAAGTTGCGAAGCCATTCTCGCTTCTTCACCGACTTTATCCAAAGCTATAAACTACGATTCCATCGTGGATCGAGTTATACACATTTGTTTATAGGATTTCCATGACATCGCTCCACCACCGATTGGCTTGTATTTTGCATGAATTTTGGGGTTAAATTTGGCTAGAATGTATTGTTATGCATGCATTACATAAGTAAATAGGGCTTTATTTCATTTTGTGGAAAAGGTATTACGCTTTGCTCATTTTGTCGGAATTTATTGATAATGGTAGCATTTTGGCAATACCGGAGCATGGCGATAAAGAACCCCAATACTTGACATAATGTACGAAGTTTGGAGTTGAATCGGGAAGAAGTCGGACGAACCGGATAAGAAACAAAACAAAACGAAAAAATATCAAGTCTAGCAGTGCGCACGGGCGGGGTGTGCGTCCTAACACGGCCCATGCGCTAACGAGGAAGCCCTCAAGTTTCGACTATACGCATGGGCTGGTCGTGCTCTAGAGCACGGCCGTGCATCCTTCAAGGATTGAAAGTTTCGCAGCCCCTAGCACATGTTGGGCGTGCGCTAGGCGCACGACCCATGCTCTGTGTGGGAAAACAGAGTTTGACTGTTGCAAACTAGGTTTTCGACCCGAATGAAGTACAAATAGAGATGGGGCAGCCACAAGCAAGGACACGCTGATTTTGCCCTATAAAGGAGAGAAAAGAGCAAATTTCCATCGGAGAATTGGAGAGATCGATCAAGAACGTAACAACACCTTTGAGGATTGAAGATAGATCGAGAGATCGTCAACATCCCCGAGTTTACTCATTCCATAGTATTTTTATTTTCAATTAGTTAGACATGAACATGAATAATTTGTCTATGGATTATTTATTTTCTATGTCTAGCTAAACTTCTTTTGATTCCGGGTTTAGGAGTATGTTAATGGATACTTTTATTTGATGATTAATTGCAATTGAAGTTAATATTTTCCAACCCTATTCAAGTACTTTGCTTTAATTCTTATTTTATCAAAACGTGTTTGGTTTAACTTGTTTGATGTATTGATTCATAATTCTAACCGATGAGTTTCAATACTAGATCTTTGAGTACTTGACATGAATATCTTGCATGATTGAGAAGTCTGTGAATATTCGTGAGACTTTATAATCTTTTGAGCTTTTGGGAGTCGGATATCTCATGTTGAGTAGAGATGCTAGCATAGATATTTCAATCAACGCTTTTACATGCATCTCGAGAGAGAGGGTAAATTACTTTTGTGATCGGTCTATAGGGAAGAATACGTTTAACTTTGGTTTGATTAATCTGATAATAAAAGGGGATATTAACTGAAACTATAACCCAGGAATCCATTCATCTACTTGATCTTTTAATCAACTCTTTGCTTTGTTTCTTTTAGGATAAATTTATGCTTTAGTTTATAAAACCAATTCACTCACTTTCGATCATCTAGATAAAAATAAGGCTATTATAATCCAGTACTTAATATATTAATTTATTAGTCCTGTGGATTCGACCTTGCGAACCCTATTCTATAAACTGCACCATACACTTGCGGTGAAGCTAAAAAAATAAGGCGAACAAGTTTTTAGCGCTGTTACCGGGGACTAATTAAATTTTTAGTACTAATATTGCGATAACTAGAATTAATTTTAATTTAGACATATTTCTTTCTTTTTATTTTTCTGTTTACTTTTACTTCTACTGTGTTTGACTCGTTTTCTTTAGTTGGTTCAGGTAGTGCATGAACACTCGCTCGAAGCAAGGAGAATTAGCACCGTTCATACAGGAGGTTGAGGCTTTTGCTAAGCGAATTAGTGCGGCTACTAAACGAGCGAGAAAGACATCAAGAACAAGCTATGGCGGGGCGTAGAAGATAACAACAGAGGCAATAACGGATCGACAACGGAGGTAACAATCGGGCCAACAAGGTCAACGTCGAGTTACGATGCAGAGGTTCTCGCGATTCGTGCCCAGCGGCAAGTGATTCGCGATTACTTTCGCCCGAGACAATCGCAACTATGGTGGAATTGCCAATATCCCAATCAATGCGAATAACTTTGGCGGAAACCATCACCGATCTCGATGGTGCATCGAATCGATTTGGGGTTTCGTCCGAGGATCCCAATTCTCATCTTGCGAATTTCATCAGATTTGCAATACCATCAAGATGAATGGGGTGGTTGATGATGCTATACATTTTCGCCCTATTCCTTTCTCTTTAAGGGATAAGGCTAGAAATCAAGCAGCACCCTAACTCGAGGAGTGTGAATAATCGGGATGGTGAGTCGAGGTTTTGTTTAAATATTTCCACCAAGTAAGACACTCTGACTTAAAAGCGAGATCACTCGATTCGGCGGTTTGACTTTGAGCCCTTGTATGAGGCCGGGAGAGATTCGGGATTTATTGAGGAGGTACCCGCAACATGGATTTCGAGGATCGGCAGCTCTCGCTTCTTTTATAATGGGTTGATGGGACAGACTAGGTGGTTTGTAGATGCGCGGCAAGAGGCACTCTACTTGCACGATTCGAGAAGATGCTTGCAATTTGTTGGAAATGATGGCCATGAATAGCTACGGTGGCCCTCCGAGGACTAATGTGAAAAGGGTGGCGAAGTTGCGGATTCGGACCCAATTAAGGAGTTGGCAATTGGATGATTGTATTCACAAGTCAATTGAGTGCATTAACGAAGGCAAATGAGGGAAACGCGGCTACAAGTAATGGGGAGTTCTCTAGATCGATGGAGGAAGCAAATTATGTTAATAACGAGAATTTCAACAATTTCGCAACAATCGGACTCCCACTCATTACCATCCGGGTTTGAGGAAACATGAGAACTTCTCCTACGCAAACACGAAGAATGTGATGCAACCACCACGGGGTTTAATGTGACAAATGGTGTCATTAATCTTGAGGCTAAGCCAACTATGGATGGGAAATTTTAACCTTGTTTATGAGTGAGACGAGGAACAGATTCAATAAGGATGAGGCGAAGTTGGATAAAATCGAAAACCATGTCACATAATTGGGGTCCCAAATGAAAAATCTTGAAACCCAAATATGCCAAATAGCTACGATTATTAGTGGCAAAGATCGAGAAAGGCCAATTTTCGAGCAACACCGAGGTTAATCCAAAGGAGCAATGTAAAGCCATTCGTGCGAGGAGTTTAACGGAATACGAGGGGCCGAAAATACGAGTAAATTGCGAGCGGATGCGGGGAGCACCCCGTGCGCCACCACACGGGCAGCCCGTGCGCTTCGTGGGCTGCGATTATTGCTCTAGGAGACGCAAAAATCAAGCAAACGGCGATGTTGAGGCCGAGGAAGGAGTTGAGGATTATCTTCTTGAACAAAAAGGGGTGAAAAGCTTAAATCTTCTTCTAACCACGATATTTATAAACTTAATGTTCCCTTCCTTTTCCCCAACATTTTCAAAAGAAAAAGTTAGATTCGCAATTTGCTAAATTTTTGGATATATTTAAGAAACTGCATATTAACATTCCTTTTGCAGACGCATTGGAGCAGATGCCCAATTATGCTAAATTTTTGAAGGATGTTATGTCAAAGAAGAGAAAGATGACTGGTTTCGAGACAGTCAATCTGACATAAGAATGCAGTGCGATAATCAAGAGGAAGCTACCACAGAAACTAAAAGATCCAGGGAGTTTCACTATCCCTTGTGCTATTGGTGATGTTTTCTTTAAGAGAGCACTTTGTGATTTAGGAGCAAGTATTAACTTAATGCCCTTGTCCACTTTCAGGCAACTTGGATTAGGAGAGGTGAAGCCATCTACGGTCACCTTACAACTTGCGGACCGATCACTTACGTATCCGAAGGGAATCATCGAGGATGTGCTTGTCAAAGTAGATAAATTCATATTCCTGTGGATTTTTGGTCTTTGGATATGGAGGAGTACAAAGACGCACCTTTGATACTTGGGCGTCCATCCTAGCTCACGGGAAGGCCTTGATAGATGTGCAAAAGGGAGAGCTAACATTACGAGTTAATGATGAGCATGTTTTATTTACTATCTAAAATGCACTTCAATTTCATAGACGTAGTTGAATCTTGCATTGATGAGTATGCGGCTCATACATTATTTAGGGATGATTTAGAGTTTGGTTTGATACATTCGTGTTCAACATCAAACATGATGATTGATAACATGCGGAGCTCTGAGAAGTGCAAGAGGCGTGCATACGCAAAAAAACGTGCGGGAGATCGTTCTACGGGGCGCACGACCCGTCTTCTGAGAACACGCCAGTGTCGTGCGCATGGTCAAAGAAAAAGATGGAAAACCCGAAGAGAGCATGGCCCGTGCGTCGAGCACGGGCAGCCCATGCATGGGGTCGAAAAAAAGCTGACAAAACCTAAAGAGAGCACGGCCGTCGCTGAGCAGGGACAGGCCGTGCATCCATCCGAGGAGCCCACCGAACCCGAACTCAAACCCTTGCCCGAGCATCTCAAATATGCATTCCTTGGAGCAAATAACACGAGTCCGATGAATCGTATCATCTCTTTTAACTTGATTCAAGCGATAAATTGCTTAGGGTGTTAAGAAAACATAAGTCGGTGGTAGGTTAGTCAATCTACGATTTAAAAGGCATCATCCATCGATTGTAATGCATAAAATTAGAATGTAAGATGTCTATAAACCTTGGTGAAAAATCAAAGAAGATTAAACCCTATAATGCAAAAAGGTCATTAGAAAAGAGATTTTAAAGTGGTTAGATGTCGGAATCATTTATGCTATTTACGATAGTTCATGGGTAAATACGGTACAAGTGGTACCAAAGAAAGGGGGGGATGATTGTAGTTAGAAAGCGAAAGTGGTGAGCTTATTGCAACTAGAGTAGTTCTTGGGTGGCGTATTTGCATTGATTATAGGAAGTTGAATGATGCTACTCGCAAAGATCACTTTCCCTTCCCTTTTGATATGATGTTAGATCGCTTGGTGGGATACGATTACTATTGCTTTTTCGATGGTTATTACGGGTATAACCAGATCATGATTGCCGGAAGACCAAGAGAAGAGCGACATTTACATGCCCCTATGGTACATTTGTATTTATGAGAATGCCATTCGGCCTATGTAATGCACCCGCAACTTTTGGTGATGCATGATGGCTATCTTTCATGACTTTATTGAGAAAATAATGGAGGTTTTTATGGATGATTTTTCCGTGTTTGGAGACTCATTTGATCATTGCTTGGATAATCTTTCTCTAGTTTTGCGAGAGATGCGAGGAGACTAACCTTGTTTTAAATTAGGAAAAGTGTCATTTCATGGTGCGTGATGGCATTGTATTAGGCCATCGAGTCTCTTCTGCGAGGTTTAGGAGTTGATAGAGCGAAGATCGCGCAATTGAGAAACTCCCACCTCCAACAAATGAGAAGGCCATTAGAAGTTTTTTGGGGCACGTAGGATTCGTAGAAGGTTTATTCGTGTCTTTTCTAAAGTCACTAAACCTTTGAGTCAGTTATTAGAAAGAGATACTGCTTTCAATTTTTCCGATGATTGTTTGCAGGCTTTTGAGATTCTGAAGAAGGCTTTGGTGACATCACCAATTCTTGTAGTTCCGGATTGGAGTCAACCCTTCGAGTTGATGTCCGATGCTAGTGACTTTGCGATTGGAGCTGTTTTGGGTCGAAAAGAGACAAGTTGTTCAGAGCCATCTATTATGCGAGCAGAACTTTAAACAGTGCCCAACAAAACTACACCACCACTGAGAAGGAAATGATGGCAATTGTGTTTGCATTCGATAAGTTCCGATCTTACTTGGTTGGAACTAAGACGATAGTCCACACCGACCAGGCGACAATCAAATATTTATTCGATAAGAAGGATGCCAAACCGAGACTGATTCGGTGGATCCTTTTGTTGCAGGAGTTCGATGTTGAAATTCGAGATAGAAAGGGTTGCGAGAATGTAGTAGCAGATCACTTATCCAGGTTGGAGTATAAGAAAGACGAGAAAGAGGGCCCAGAGGCAATTAAGGAAGAGTTTCCCGATGAGCAACTTCTAATGTTACAGGCTAAATTCCCATGGTATGCGGATTTTGTTAATTATTTGGTTGCGGGGGTCATGCCTCCATTTATCTTCCTATTAAAAGAAGAAGTTCCTCCATGATGTCAAGTTCTATATGTGGGACGACCCCTTGCTCTTTAAGAGGTGCGCAGACACTATCATCCGATGATGTGTGCCTCAAGAAGAGAGGAGGGAGTTCTACAACGATCTTGCCGTTTCTTTACCTTCCGGGGACACTTTGGGCTAACACGCATCTTTGCGACAAAGGTTGTCGGGAAATTATTTTGTAGATTTTGATGAATGCCATGTAAACCTTAGATTAGAATGTTGGCAACCCATTTTCCTTGTAATTCTTATTGTAATAGATAATTTGAATGAGTTTAGTCAAGTCGATTATGCCTGGGAATACAAGAAGTCAATGAAGAAGTGAAGTGAAGACTCATTGAGGAAAAAGCGAGTATGGCCAAGATAGAAGATCAAGGACTCGATGAAGACGTAATGGTGAGGGACGGACTATGTGAAAAGTCGATTAAGTCAACCCAAGAAGCCAAGTCACAAGTTGAAGTGATGAGATAATTCTTTCAATCATTGGAGCGGACTCAAGTCACGTGGGGAAAAGGTTTTGCAAAGAGGAGTTAAGCGAAAAAAATCCATTGCACAGAAGTCAAGAACATTACTTAAATGAGTATTACTTACATCTTTGCCATGTCTTAAAGTGCTCGATCCCGAAGCGTGCAAAAGGAATAAACCAATGGGAAGCAATGCACCTCGTGTCGAACACGAAAAAGTGGACATTCATTTAATATGAGGAAAGATTTACATCTCAAGATCAAGACCAAAAAAGATAAGCCAACGAACACGAATGACTTTTAAAAATCAGCTTATCTCTTCAACGGGTAGATTTTTGAAAGTTCCTATAAAAGGTGAGGCTCATTGAGAAAAGGTTACCGTAGTTACCTTGCACACCGAGAAATCAAGTATTATTAAATCAGTAACTGCAAAATATTCCCAAGATATTCAAGCAAAATCCTCAAGCCTAAATCTCGAAGGAAATCGATCCAACACCAAGTCGTGAAGGAAAGACAACTTCAAATCTATTGAAGAGGAAACTTTTGAAGAATCAAAAAGGGTCTATTTTCCAAGGAGAATTGTAGGAAGGTTCAAGGTCGAACCAATCTCAAGTTATTGGAGGACTTCGTGATCAAATCCAAGAAGCTTGAGAGAGTGAGTGAAATAGCAAGGCAAGCCGCCTGTGAAGAAAGCTCGAGTCGACGAGAAGCGGTGAGTGACCAAGGCATCTCGGACCGAGTCCAAGGAGCAAGTCGGCCGCATGATCAAGACTTGTCTCTAGACCGATAACCACTTTGTGAATTGATCATTACTTAGTAGTTTCCTCCAGGAGTTGGAGAAGAGATGATTAGAAGAATTACCCCATCTTCGAACCTCTATAAAAATTACTTGTGTCATTTACATTTAAGCATATTTACATTTCGCACACATATTTTATATATGTTGATAGTTTGCTATCCAACCGAGAAATTACTAAGTGCTAAAATCAAGTCTTAAAACAAAGTTAAATCAAATTCAAGGGTGTTAAGTCTTATTTGAAAAACTCATCCGGACCAAGTTAAGGTTTAGACTAAAAAGTGAGTTATTCTATCAATGACTCTATCGAAGTCGTTGAGTGGCTAAATCTGTTGATTAACTTACTTAGCTGTCCCTCAAGGACTTAGTTGTGTATTAACTCTGTAATAATTTTAAAAGGACTAAAATCGAAAGGTTGGTAAGGTTTATTCAACCCCCTTCTAAACCTTACTTACACCCCTTGGGACCTACAAGTGATATCGAGTGGTTGGTTCATTGAGCCTTCCGACCGGGTTAGTTCTTGAACTAGATCTCCAATCTTTCAAACAAACTTTTAACACTTGCTCTTTCAAAAGTTATTTTTTTGCAAAGTTATTATCATGGAAGCAAATTTGACACGCATTCCCATGTTCACTATTGAGGAATTTGATGATGGAAAATTCGTATGCGAGGCTCATCTATCCGCTTTACATGATGAAATGTGGATAGTGATAGAGGATGGGCCAGCCCTGCAAATCGAAAGTGAACATAGCAGTATGAAGAAGCATTTGCGGTGAAGGAGAAGAAAGTCAGCTGAGGCAAGACCATCCATGATTGAGAAACCAAGGAATGATTTGGACAAACGAGGACAGAAAAAGATACAACTTGGACAATGTAGCCAAGGACATACTTTAAAAACCTTGGACAAAGCAATGTTCAACAAAGTCAAATCTTGCCAAACCGCAAAACAAATATGGGATAAATTAACTTTAATTTGTGAAAGGTCCGAGCAAATTAAAGAAAACAAATTGTCTGTTGTTGTACGAGTAAATTTGAAAATTTTAAAATGTTTGCAGGTGAAACCTTGGATCGGTGGATGCTAGATTCACTGAAATCACAAATGAATTATCAGCACTTGGGAAAGAATATACACAGAAGGAAATGTGTATGAAGATTCTGAGAAGCCTCCCGGTGAATGGGAAATGAAGGTCATGGCCTTGAGACATTCAATGAACCTCACAATAACAACCAATCGTGAGCAATTCTCGGACCTCAAAGCCTATGAGTTTGGGGTGAGAAGAAAAGATCAAGAGGAGACAGTTGCACCCAAAAAAGCAAGTGCACTTATAGTCAAGGATGGAAAGAGAGTTGAGGTCAAGGAAGCCGTTGACCAGGAGGAGATTGCCCCGATGGTTAAAAGATTCAACAAATTCTTCAACAAGAACTATAAAAGAAACAAGGGTGAATCTTCCAGAGACATTGACTCCCTCCAAGTCAAGGAAGATAGGCCACCCAAGAGAGCCGAGCATCAAAAGGTTGAATATCGAGAGCGATAATTCAAGGATGAAAGAAATGAACAAAGAGCCGAGAACCTCTGTTGGGCTGAGACAACCAGGACACTTCGCTATTGACTATTCATATCCATGAGTCAATAAATACGGGAATGAAGAAGAAAGAAGAGTCTTGAGAGAAAGAAGAATGGAAAAGAAAAAGGTTATGTTGGTCGCTAAGATCTGGCCGAGACACTAAGTCTAAAAAGCGACAAACTCGAGAGAGTAGTGAAGTCGACTACTCAAGTGATTCCGAGGAAGAAGCAATGATCGTGTAATGGCTAAAGAACTAGATCAACGGACCAAGAAGATGAGGTACACTCTAACTCATCTCACTTTATTCTAGTGATAGTGATTGTGACACACACACTTCATCACCCATTGATCTTTATGATTCATTAGGCAAAATGATGAAAGACTTTGAGCACATCAAATCCTCACACACATTATTAAATGAGGAAAAAACAGCCATTTCAAAAGCAAAACTCACGGTGACTAAGGAGCCGAGTACTTTGACGAGTCAGCCGATGAGAATAAAGAGTCAAGGCTGAAAATGCCAAACTAATAGCAGAGATAATGCTATAGAAAAGAGGAAAATGATCTCAAAAATATGATTGCATCATTTACAAAGGCATCTAAATCATTGGATGACCTTTTTATGAGCCAAAAAGAGTGCGAAGATAAGACAGGCATATGATTCAATTCTTTTGTGCACAAGTCGAAGCTCTAGA
Organism: Rehmannia glutinosa; assembly: GCA_016081115.2. Lineage (NCBI taxonomy): Eukaryota > Viridiplantae > Streptophyta > Magnoliopsida > Lamiales > Orobanchaceae > Rehmannia > Rehmannia glutinosa. Next base: position 74,252,602 of record CM071924.1, on the reverse strand, counting down.
GTGATTTTCGATAAAGGATCTTCAAGTAATGAAGCATCTCAAAAATCCAAGACACCAAATACTGCACCCACATTCACTCCAAAGCACAATCACAAACAAAAGCGGCGTTGGATATAAAGGAAAAGGAAAACAGCCAGTTGAGTATGCTGAGAGGACAGCTGAGAAGAAATCCAGTAGAGTTTTTGCATCAAACTCCAAATAGGAAGTACTCTGTGAAGAATAAACAGAGCTACCAAAAACCAGAAGTTTTATCAAAGAAACACATGTTGGGATTTGGTCTAGAATCTGTCGCAATGAGCTTTAAAAGAGGCGCGGCGCGGCCCGCGATTCGAACTCGTGAGTATTTGGATTGCATAGTTAAAGGATATCTTAAAGAATTTGATATTGACTACCTATACCAACAGATGCATCTTCTTTTCTCGGTGCCCATTACATAGAAACTCCGAGGTTAAGCGTGCTTGGCCTGGGGTAGACATGGGATGGGTGACCCCGGGAAGTTTTCCAGGGGTGCGGGGTGCGCGTGAGTGAGGACAAAGCGCTAGAAAAGACTCGTGTTGGTTTGTGGGGACGATCGTCCAATCCGAGTAGCGCTAGAGGTCCAACAACACATATGATGGGAATGGTAGAAACTACCCAAGCAAAGCCGATTGGAATAATGTGAAATATCAACAAAGACCTATTGAATACAAGCCTAAATGGCAAAGACCTAGAACTCAACAAAGGTCATTCCAAAGGCAAAAGAGCTATCATCAAAGACACATAGGCACCCAAGTACTACACTCGAGAAATATCACAACTACCCAAAGAAGGCAATTGCTAAAAACACACACACAGGCATACGGACAAAGAGAGGATGTATGAACCAAAGCCCCAAGCAATTTGCCAAAGTGAGTTATGATTATGGCACGAGATAGATGGCAACCTCTTAGAGTCAAGTCATTTGGCTATAGGTTGGTTGGATCATCTTATAGCACTAACCCCTCAGGACCCGCAGACAAGCATGGGTACTAAAACTAATTTCCTTGAATACGAGTTCAAGGAACAAAAAAAAGAAAAATCTGTCAAAATTCAAGGAGATTAGAGGTGCAAAAGTCATATTTGGAGGAAATGAAGCTCGGGAAATAAGAGGCACTTTGGATCCATCAAGAAAAATGGATTAGAAATCACAGATGTTGCATATGTTGAAGGCCTCAACTTCAACTTTGTTAAGCATCGGCCGACTCGTGATAAGGGCTACAATGTTGGATTCAATATGGGAGTGTGCCAAATTAAAGATATTGAATCAAATGAAATAGTCTTTGCAAGGATCCGGACAAAAGAACATGTATGTGGTAGATCGGTCTCTTCATCGCCGCACCAAGCACTTGTCTGGTTAGCAAAGAGCACAGCCGAATCAAGTTGGTTGTGGCACAAGAAGCTGAGTCATTTAAACTTTAAGACAATCAACAAGCTTGCAAGGAGTCATCTTGTGGAAGGATTGCCAGACTCAGTGTACAAGAAGGAAAGTGTTTGTGATGCATGCCAGGTGGAAGAAGCGAGATCAAATCATCATTCAAAGAGAAGCCTAGTCCTTCTTCAACAAGAATATTACATTTGTTGCATATGGATTTATTTTGTCCTGTTGAACCAGCCAACATAAGTGGAAAGAAATACATTTTAGTGGTGGTGGATGATTATTCAAGATATACATAGACAATCTTTATGTGCAAAAAGAAAGAAACCTTGCAGAAACTACCTCAACTGATGAAAAGAGTTCAAAATGAAAAGATCCAAACCATTATAAAGATAATGTCCGATAGAGGAACGAGTTTGTCAATGGGATAATAACTCAAGACTGCTGTTAAAAATGGTATTGCTCATGAGTTATCTGCAAAGCAAGAACTCTACAAACGAGGATGGAGTAGTGAAAGAAGGAGCAGAACTCTCAAGGAAGTGCAAGAACCATGTTAGTTGAATTTGGCTTAAAAGATTTTGAAATTTGAAGCCATCAACACGCATCTATACTCAAAATAGATGCATGATAAATAGACAGTGATGTAACACCCGGGAAAAAAAAAAGGAAGTGTATTTAATTAGTTAGATGGCCCATTAGTGAATTATTATTATTATTGGGTTTATTATCCAATTACTTAGCCCATAAGGAATCCTAAGGTGTTTGGGAAACTAGCTAGGGTAATTATATTAGGACTCTTTTGTTATTAGGGTTTTATTATACCACATTAGAGGGGAAGAAAAGAAAACACGTTCGGCTCTTTCTGCGCCACCATGACCCCATTGTATACCATACAACCTCGACAAAGTTTTTCTTCAACGTCATGATCCCTCAATTGCCTTCCCTATTTCATCCTCAACTCCTAAGGTAATTCACTTATAAATTTCGAAATCCAAGTTATACTATTCAGAATTTTCCTAATTTTAATATGTTATTCTTCGTAATGATGTTATCGCACAGTTAAAATTTCATACTAATCAGATGAGTACATTTGTAGTTATGTAATTTTCAATCTAAGATACCAAAATTTATGTTATTCTCTGTTTTCGTTTTTAGAAATTCCAAATCCCTATTTACACATATCCAAAATTCGTGCAATTTTAATATATTATGTTATCATATGTTTAGAATATTAAGTTAAAATTTCATATATTTTTGAGTTGTATTGTATTTTATATAAAATTCGCATTCACGTTTTCCAAATCTTGAATATACTATGTTTCTGATTTATAAATTCTATAAAACATGTATAAAGACCTTCAAAATATCTGAAGTTTTGATATATTATGTATTATAATATTTCCTATCGTGTGGTAAAATATCAGATCATTCTAACTTATATTTATTTAAATATTAATTAGTTTCCAAGACGTTACAGTTTTAGCAATGACAAAAGTTTCAGTTTATAAAATTCAAAACCTAAAGTTAATGAATTTAATGTTTTATGATTTTTGTATATGTTATACTTTTATGTGTATATTATACGTTGTTAATGTTTAAAATCATATAGTACTATATTTATTTAAATATGATATTTCTCTCTTAGCTATGCAGGTTTTAATGTTACAACAATTTCAGTTTCACAAATTCAAAATCCATAGCTAAATATTTCGAATCTTCCTAAAATATTTATATGATATCTAGTTTTGAGTTTATTACCTACTATAAAAATACTAACTAATTCCAGTATATGGTTTATGAGAAAATATTATTTGATCCCAACTACGCAGAGATTTAGTATTGTTCAAACCTACCAAGTTGAACCCTAAACCTTAGGAAAATACCGCGAGCTTCCAAGAATGTTATTTTAGTGCTTAGATATTGAGGTTAATACTAAAGTTTTGACTTCTAGGAACTAATATGTATATATATCTATGTTAGGCGACGAGGACGACGAGCTCTGAAGTTCAATAAGGATATTGCATCAAATCATTCTACTATTTTTCAAGCAAAGTTTCGAGGTGGGGTTTGTTTTCTAAACTTTATTGTCCTTGTTAAATACTTAGATTATTTTGCATGAATATATAGTACGATTGCTTAGGCACCCATGAGCCGAGGGGACTCAAGAGGTCCGGGGTCGATGTATCCCTCAGTGGAACCCCTACGGTGCAATCTATGCCTGTCATGTCTATGGTTTTTCAAAAGATTTATGTTATGTCCTATTGGATTGTATTTGCATGCCTATGTGAGATATCTGTGTATTTAGCTTGGACAATTTATACTCCACGAAGTGTGTCGCTCACCCCACATATAACCAACTTTTCAGGTTAAGGAGTCGGCGGTGGTTATTGGCGGTGGATAATGGATGGTCTATGAAACTACTGGAGTAATGTCTTTTATTTTTAAATGATGTTTTCAATTGAGTAAGAAATTATTATACGATTTATGATTTCCCTATGAAACTGCTAGAGTGATGTCTTTTCTAAATGTAAATTTTCAATTGAATAAGAAATTTTAAAAAAAAAATTATTATTTTCAAAGTATTTACCTACGATGCTAGATTTTGTGTGATAATTGATTTGTGTTGAGAACAAATATTCAGTTTCTAGGAAATTTTCGAATTGAGATAATAAATGATGAATTATTATGATTTTCTAAGTTTATTTATGTAAATAGACGAAAATGGATAATTCTTTTATAAATCGGTAAATGTGCGAATTTCTTAGAAATAAATGAATATACGAATTTTCTACACTTTATAATTTGCTCCGCTGGTTCTATTGATTTTGAATGAGATATATTTACAAGCCTATTTTCTCTTAATAATAAATATGTACGCGATTTTTTAAAGTCTTTCACTGTCAAATGGTCTTTTAGAATTATATGACATCAAATTATTCAAATTATTTTATGCGATTACTTCCACTGTAATTATTGTTTCTTTTGAAAATTTAATGGCTCGCCATAACGAGTTCTCTTTCTTATGTTAAATAAAAAAAATATTCGGCAAAATGAATGTATGCGTATATTTTTATAGTCCAAAATTCCGGGGCGTTACAGGTGGTATCAGAGCAGGTCTACCTTCCTGTAGACTTGCAGAAAAATAAATATATGTAGTTTTCGTGTGTACTCTGATAAATGAATAAGCAAAAGTTTTTTTTAATATAAATGAAAAGAATCTACTTATCCACCACCGCTATGCCACGCCAACTCCAAAGCTAAGGTACGAAGTTGAATTTTCAAAAGTTCTATTGCTATTTCTACTGCTACTGCTATTGCCATTTCTACTACTCTTTTTTTGCGAAAGAAAAAAAGAATGATTTACTTTATTTATTGACGCAATACACATGTAACATAGAGCTATTTGACTACGAGATTTTGACACTTTGTATGTGAATATGGAAAGGATAATATAAATTCTAGAGGACTTGGAAGAGGACCCTTGTGCTAGAATACATGAGATTCATTACTTAATTTATAAGCGATCGAGAATGTCGGGATTGACTAAGAGTAGATTACTAGCAACATAGATTATGGATAGACTTTAGTGGCTTTTGAGTTCAATATTCATGATTTACGCCATGTTCAATTTTTTAGAGTTAATGATAATACATTGATGTAGTTATGGTGTTAATATATCATTTGGAAATACAATATTTTTTGTTCGGATGTCTAAAGTCATGAAATCAAGGTTAATGGAAAGGATTTAGAATTGGGTTTATATGTTATAGGAATGAGAGATTTTGATGTGATCTTAAGCATGTACTAACTTCATAAGAGTCAATAAAATACATAAGGAGATAATATTTCAATGCATGAGTTTATTTTTCTATGGAACAAAGGCTAGTACAGTACCTCGAATTATGTCAGGAAAGAAGGGAAAGTTTAAGGAAAGAAATTGTCTGAGGTATTTGGATATTGATGTAAGCCACCAATATTTTGATTTGATAATGGTCAATGTGCTAATTATTCGAGACTATGAAATATATTTTTAGAAACTTTTATTTGGGAGTATATTAGATAGACATATAGAATCCATTATTGACTTTTACTTGGGGCAGCACCGTATCAAATTCACCCATAGGATGACTTTGAAGGAATTAGAGTATGCAATTACAAGAATTATTGGTTAAAGGACTTATCCAACTTAGAGTATCACCATGAGAAGATTCAATCATGTTAAGATAAGATGGATCTATGGAGTATATTGATTATATGGAGAATCTATTTGATTACAAAACAAGTACCCAGTGCTAATGATGAATGATTCGTTTGATTACTTAATTGAGCTAGTATCTTATTTAGGATCAATTTAAGGTCTCGATATCAACCACTAAATTTTAATATATTTAAATTATAGTTAGACTGTGTAATATTGGTTGGTCAGATTGTTACATATGAGGAATATAAATTGACCTGGTTGAAGTTGAAGTTATTAATCAAATGAGTATAGTTACGATTGTGAATGAGTTCGAGGTTTCTAGAAAGAATGGAGTATAGTTAAGTGTTCAATTCCAAGGACTGGAGTGACAAGAAAATGTGAAGTTTCAGTGGATGAAGAAGTGTGCGGAGAATTTCTAAGAAGTTAAATAAGGAATGACCAGTTTACCAGTAGAATAAGAATACTTGGTGAGAGAGTTTGCTAAGTTGATAATCGAGTGTAACACCTTTTAGTGGATTCAAATCAATTCGCAATTATGATTGAATGACTTGTACTTAGAGATAAGATTTATGAGGCACAAGTGACATATGAGTTTTAGGAAAGATGCGAAACCATGATCTAATTGAAGACCTCAACGGATTTTTATAGTTGCTAATTGTGTATTAGCCTACAATGGAATTTTGGTTGTACTTAAGGAAGACCTGTGATATTAGGTTAAGCACATTGTATAACGTACACGGTTCACCTATGAGTTACAAATATTTGTCGAGATATATTAAATATATTTTTGGTGGAAGAAATGATAAGAAATATCAGAACTTTATGGATAGATGCATGACACGCCAACAAGTTAGGATCAAACACCAACGACTGTCAAGATATTTGTTAAGACACATGATATCCTCGAATGAAAGTTGAAATCATATAAATATTGACTTTGTTATAAGTTATTCGCGACCAACTAAGAAAAATGACGAGATGGAATATTTTTGACCATTAACCAAATCTACACACTTTTACAGATGACATATGTTTTAGAGCAATTCGTCCAATTGTACACAAGAGAAATAGGGAGATTATCAGAGATATACTAGTTAACTTTGAATGTTTGGAGAAACTTGCAACAATATAGGGGAATAAGATTAAATATTAGTGGGCTACAGCATCTATATACGGATGGACAAATTGAAAGGACAATAGAATCCTAAGAGACATGTATTTCGGATTTTCTGAGTAATTTGAAGGCATATTTACTTTTAGTGGATTTTTCTTATAACAATAGTTGAGATGGCCAGGACGAGGCAACTTGGGAATGAAAGGATGAGATTCTATCAAGATATTTAGATGTTATTAGAGTTTGAATTAAGTTGATTAAATTTCGAGGACGAAATATTTTTAAGAAGGGGAGTTTGTAACACCCGGGGAAAAAAAAGAAGTGTGTTTAATTAGTTAGATGGCCCATTAGTGAATTATTATTATTATTATTGGGTTTATTATCCAATTACGTGGCCTATGAGGAATCCTAAGGTGTTTGGGAAACTAGCAAGGGTAATTATATTAGGACTCTTTTGTTATTAGGGTTTTATTATACCACATTAGAGGGGACCAAAGGAAAACACGTTCGCTCTTCTTCCTCGCACCACCATAGCACCATCGTCTACCATACAACCTCGACGAAGTTTTTCTTCAACGTCATGATCCCTCAATTGCCTTCCCTATTTCATCCTCAACTCCTAAGGTAATTCACTTATAAATTTCGAAATCCAAGTTATACTTGTTGGGAAATCATTTTGTAGATTTTGATGAATGCCATGTAAAACTTAGAATAGGAAGTTGGCACCCCATTTTTGTTGTAAATCGCATTGTAATAGATAGGGTTGGTCAAGCCGAGTTAAATCGGCTATGCCTAAACATGCAAGAAGACAATCGTAGACTAGAAGGAAGACTCATTGAGAGACAGTGAGTATGGCAAAGAAGAGAAGACGGGAACTCATGAAGGTGCGGTGAGTGAAGTATCAATCAAGTCAACTCAAGACAACCAAGTCTCAAGATCGAAATGATGAAGAGTCATCAAATGATTGGAAGTGACTCGAAGTCACCTGGGGATGTGAAGAAAATGCGGTCAAGTCAAGACAACTCAAAGAGATCCGTTGTACGTAAATCAAGAGAATTACTTAAACAAGTAATACCTCCATCTTGCCTTTCTTGAAGTGCTCGGCTCGAAGCGTGCAAAAGGAATAAACCAATGGGAAGCACTCGCACCATGTCGAACTACGAAAAGTGAAGAATCATTCATACGAGGAAATGGAAATTCCAAGGATCGCAACAAGACAAGCCAACGACCACAAGTGACTTTCAAAAATAAGCCTATCTCTTCAACGGGCGATTTTTGAAAGATCACTATAAAAGGTTGAGGAATAACTCGAGAGAAGGTTACGAACCACGAATATTCAAGCAAACATTTGATTTTGTAACCTAAGATATTCTCAAATCATTCAAGATCAATACTCAAGCCTACATTACGAAGGAAATCAATCCAACACTCACCTGTGAAGGAAAGATAACTTCAATCGGTTGAAGAGGAAATTTTTGAAGAATCAAGGGGTCTACATTCCACGGAGGATTGTAGGAAGGTTCAAGGTCGAACCAGTCTCAAGTCTTTGGAGGGCTTCGTGATTAAATCCAAGAAGCTTGAGCAAGTGGGCTGTAGTAGCAAGCAGACTACTGTGAAGAAGCCGAGTCGTCACGAAAAGCCGGTGCGTGACAAGACATCTCGGACCGAGTCCCAAAGGATCAAGTCATTTGTGTGATCAAGACTTATATCCGGATTACCACTCGTATCGATCAATACTTAGTGGATTCCTCCAGGAGTTGGAGAAGAGAGGAGTAGAAGAATTACCCCATCTTCGAACCTCTATAAAAACTTATTGTGTCATTTACTTTTGTGTAGTATTAACTCGAATATTTAAAAAGACTAAATCAAAAAGTTGGTAAGGTTTATTCAACCCCCTTCTAAACCTTACACTCACACCCCTTGGGACCAACAAGTGGTATCGAGCGGTTGGTTCATTGAGCCTTCCGCAGTTGGTTCGAACTAGATCTCCAAATTTTTCAAAGTCTGTTTTAGTACTTGATGTTTCAAAACTCTTTTTACCAGCAAAAGTTGTTATCATGGAAGCAAATTTGACATGCATCCCTATGTTCACAATTGAAGAATTTGATGATTGGAAAATTCGTATGCAGTGCTCATCTATCGGCATTACATGATGAGATATGGATAGTGATAGAGGATAGGCCACCGCAAATTTTAAAAGTGAACACACTGTAAGGAGAGCTGCATTGAAGGTGAAGAGGATGTTGCTCCCGGCATCACCTATGGTTGAAAAACCAAGAGCCGAATGGACAAATGATGACGAGAAAAAGATATAACTTGGACAATGTGGCCAAGCACATTCTTTACAAAACCTTGGACAAAGCCATGTTCAATAAAGTCAAATCATGCAAAACGGCTAAAGAAATCTGGGACAAGCTAACATTGATTTGTGAAGGCTCGTGAGCAAATCAAGGAAAATAAATTATCGATTCTTTGTCTGTAAATTTGAGAATTTCAAAATGATCGCAGGAGAGACCTTGGATCAACCGGATGTTCGGTTCACGTAAATTACCAACGAGCTATCGCACTTGGAAAAGAATATACACGAAGGAAATGTGTATGAAGATCCTAAGAAGTCTCGGTGAATGGGAAATGAAGGTCATGGCACGAAGACATTCCATGGACCTATCCAAGACATCCAACCATGAGCTATTCTCGATCTCAAAGCCTACGAATTTGAGCCGAGAAGAAAAGACCGAGGAAGAGACAGTTGTACCCAAAGCAAATTGCTCTAATTGTTAAGGATGGCAAGAGAGCCGAGGTCAAAGAAGTCATTGACCCCAGAGGAGGAAATAGCCCTAATGGTTAAAAGGTTTAATAAGTTCTTCAATAAGAACTACAAAAGAGGCAAGGGTGAATCCTCCGAAGACACTCGGCTCCTCCAAGACAAAGGAAGATAGGTCAACCAAGAGAGCGAGCATCAAAAAGTTGAATATCAAGGGTTTACAATCCAAGAATGGAAAGAGTCGATCAAAAAGTGAAAATCTATCTTTGGGCCGGCAGTAACCAGGTCACTATGCCATTGATTGCCCATATCCTCGTAGTCAACAAATACAGGAATGAAGAAGAAAGAAAGGTCTTGAGAGAAAGAAGACAAGAAAAGAAAAAGGCAATGTTGGCTGCAGAGATCACTTTGAGACAAATGCCAAGTCAAAAGACACAACCGATTGAGAGTAGTGAAGTCGACTACTCAAGTGACTCGAAGAAGAAGCCCCGATATGTTTGATGGCCAAGGAACAAGACCAACTTGACCAAGAAGATGAGGTACACTCAAATTCATCACACTAAGAGTCCGAGAATAGTGACTATACACACACACCTCATCACCCACTCGATCTTTATGATTCATTAGGCAAAATGATGAAAGACTTTGAACACATTAAATCCTCACACACACTACTAAATGAGGAAAATAGCCTACTTAAATGCCAAAACTCACGATTGACTAAGGAGCCGAGTACCCTAAGTCAAATAGGCGATGAGAATGAAATTATAGGGGCTGAAAATGCGAAGATAATAAGCGAGAGATAACGCTATAGAAAATAGGAGAATGACCTCAAAAATGTGATTGCCTCATTCACTAAGGCATCTAAATCATTGGATGATTATGAGTCAAAGAGAATGTGGAGACAAGACAAGCTTAGGATTTAATTCCTTTGTACTATGTCAAGCTCCAAAAGTGACTTTGGAAAAAGGATCTTCAAGTAATGAAGTATCTCAAAAACCAAAACTCAAACAGTGCCCACACATTTATTCCAAAGCACAATCACAAGCAAACTGGCCTTGGATATAAGGGAAAAGGAAAATAGCCGATTGATTGTCTTTGCCGAGAAATCTGGTGAGAAGAAATCCGGCCGAGTTCCTCAAAGAAACTCGAAAGAAAATACTCAGTAAAGAAGAAACAGAGCTACCAAAAACCCTAGAAGTTCTATAAAAGAAATAATTATGAAGGGAATGGTAGAATGTGCCCAAGCCAAGTGATTGGAATAACGTGAACTATCGGCAAAGATCTACGGAATATAAGCCCAAATGGCAAAGGCACGAAACTCAAAGAAAGGCCATTCCAAAGTTATAAGAGCTTTCACAAGACACATATGAACCTAGGCACTACACTCGAGATATCACGCCTACCCAAAGAAGGCGATTGCTAAAACATATACACATGCATACAGACAAAAGAGACAATTTTGTATGAACCTAGAATCCCCAAGCAATTTGCCAAAATTAATTATGATTATGGCATCGATAGATGGCAACCCCTTAGAGTCAAATCATTTGTCTATAGGTTGGTTGGATCATCTTACAATACTAACCCCTCGGGACCCGCAGACAAATATGGGTACCTAAAACTTAATTTCCTTGATTGCGGGTTCAAGAATAAAGTGAGTGCCAAGGAAACGGTACATGGATAGTGGTCATTTCCACACATATGACAGAAACAAAAAATCTGTCAAAATTCAAGGAAGTCAAAGGAGCAAAAGTCATATTTGGAGAAAATGAAGCTCCAGGAGAAATAAGAGGCATTGGATCCATCAAGAAAAATGGATTAAAAATCACGAGATGTTGCATATGTTGAAGAACTCAAATTCAATCTGCATTTGAGTATTAGCCAACTCGTGACAAAGGCTATAATGTTGGATTCAACACGGGAATATGCCAAATCAAGGACATCGAATCCAATGAGGTTGTGTTGCAAGGATGCGAGACAAAAGAACATGTATGTAATAGATTGGTCAATCGCAACACCAAGCACTTGCCTACTAGCAAAGAGCTCGGCCGAATCAAGTTGGTTGTGGCAGAAGAAGTCGAGTCACTTGAATTTCAAAACAATTAACAAGCTTGCGGAAGCAATCTTGTAGAAGGACTTCCGGACTCGAGTATACAAGAAGGAGAGTATATGTGATGCGTGCCAAATGGGAAAACAAATCAAATCATCATTCAAAGAAAAGACATGTCCATCTTCAACAAGGATATTGCACTGCTACACATGGATCTATTTGGTCCATTGAACCACTAGCATAAGTGGGAAGAAATACACCTTGGTGGTAGTAGATGACTACTCAAGATATACATGGACAATATTTATGTGTAAGAAGAAAGAAACTTTGCGTAAAAACTACCACGGTGATGAAAAGAATCCAAAATGAGAAGAGTCAAACCATTATCAAAATAAGATCGTGAGGAGAGAACCGAGTTTATCAATAGTATAATCACTCAAGATTGTATTGAAAATGGTATTGGCCATGAATTATCTCTGACAAGGACTCCACATCGAATGGAGTTGCAGAGAGAAGGAATAGAACTCTCAAAGAAGCGTGCAAGGACCATGTTAGCGAAGCGGGGCTACCTAAAAGATTTTTTGGGTCAAGCAATAAACACAAAGATGCTACACTCAAAATAGATGCATGATAAACAGACGGTGACAAAGACTCCCTATGAGATTTGGACAGGGAGAAAACCAAATGTTGCATATTTTAGAATATTTGGATGTAAATGCTTCATCCATAACAATGGCAAAGATAATTTGAAGGCTTTTGATGCTAAAGGCGATGAAGGTATCTTCTTGGGATACTCACCAAAGCAAAGCCTCAAGAGTACTCAACAAGAGGACTATGGTTACGAGAGGAATCCATTCATGTGGTGTTTGATGAGCCAAATGTAAATGGAGAAGACATTGAAGAGTCGGTGATAATTTGAATCAACCAACCATGCAAAAAGTCCCTATCTCAAGAAATTCAGGCCTGGAATTATAAATCCGGATGAAGATGAGATAGTGAATCTCAAAAAATTTTGGAAAATGCAGCTAAGTGATGACGAGAGAATCGATCAAAACAATACAATTTGCCGGACAATCTGAATCCATCTAACTTACTCCAACCTTTGATGTAAGATGGTGAGACCATCCACGTAACTAGTCATTGGAGATATAAGAGAAGGTGTCAAAACAAGATCGAACTCAACAAGAAGCTATGTTCACATGCTTCATCTCACAAATAGAGCCCAAAGATGTGTCACAAGCATTGGATGACACACATTGGATTCAAGCCATGCAATAAGAGTGAATCGGTTTGAAAGAAATAAAGTGTGGGAATTGGTTCAAAGACCTACCCATCAAAATGTTATTGGCACTAAATGGGTGTTGAAACAAGATGAACGAGGAAGGTTCGTGGTAAGAAACAAAGCAAGATTAGTAGCCAAAGGATATTGCCAAGAAGAATGGATAGATTTTGATGAAACATTTGCCCCCGTAGCAAGATTGGAAGCTATAAGGATGTTTCTTGCCTATGCATCTCACAAGAATTTTATTGTATATCAAATGGATGAAGAAGAAGAAGAAGAGGATCGCCATGAAATCTCCGGCCATCGAGAAAGAAGAGGACGCCATGCCCGTAAATTCCTCTAGTGAGAACCAGAGAGAAGAAGAAGAATATCCAAGCTTTGAGCTTGAGAAGACAAACAGTCGCCACTCAATTTGGAGAAATCTCCCGAGATTGCCGACGAAGTGCGATCCCAAAAATTGTTAATGAAACCTCTAAGTCTCATTGAAAGTGATCGCAGAGGCTTACCAAAAGAAGCGGTGAGACAACAAAATCTCCTATTGAAAAAGTTATCTCTCCACCGCCACGAGATGTTTCAAGGCAAAGAGCAAAGAGAGTATCTTTCCACCCCTAAAACAAGGACAGGAAGAGGATGAAGATGATGATGTAATTATGGTTTCTCCGTGTATCCGGACATTCGGCGCCGTCTACGAGAATGGAGGGCATGAAAGCCGAGTCACTCAAGAGTGCGGTTTGAACACCCCGAGTTCATTGAAGAAGAAGAAGAGGAGCTGTTCAATTTCCTTGAGGTTAACATTGTATTTCAAGCTCGGATGAGGATAACCGCATGATTATCCTCCACATCCGCAAGGCGGAAAAAAAAGGCAGAGCGGTGAGAAGCGAAAAGAGCGTGAGAAAGCCGATATATGTACTCTAACCGAACTCGGAACATACGCATCCTCATTTAGATGTCTTTGTCGTCAGACATCGATGAAGACTTGGATCCCATGGCCGCAATAGAAAAGTCCGATATGCAGCAAGCTATAAGGAATCAAGCTAATGCATGAGCAACAGTTGATGGAAGGACCAGGAGAGTCCTCAAAATCTCTCCTGAAGATAGACACGTTGGGAGTGGTGCAGCAGATTGCCACAGTCATTGCTGCGACCACGTCCCCAGTACACTCAGAAGATGAGTCCAAGGGACTTGGCGATGAAACTGGGAATTTGGGCACCCAAGTTGAGCCAACCCCTACGGAAGGTGTTTTACCACATGCCCCCCCACGGCCGAGCACTCAACGGAAATAGCCGGGGGAGTCCGGAGAAGAGTGACCCCACCATCACCACTCACTCGGTGTGTGTGTGCCGGCTGGGGAACCTCACTCCACCTGCGGCAAGGTCGGAGGATGTTGCAGATGACTCCACATTGCGAGAAAGGAGGCAAAGTGGAAAAGAAAAGAGAACCACAAAGCAGATCGACACCGTGAAGCTCGAGATAGTTGAGTCTGTCCCGGTGAAGTGCCAATTGCTTTGCAGTCGAGGACACCGCCGATGCGATCGAGGCAGTTGAAAATGCCCGGGAGTTAACACTGGGCACCGAAAGTGCAATCCAATGGGTTGACACTCCTTCGGATGCCACGATCCAAGATCCTAAGGCAGTGCGTCTGTCGAAGGGAATGTAGAAGGCCTCATTGTAGCTATGATTTCTTTGCCGGAGGTATTGAAGGCCAAAGGGAGGTTGAGACTTCCTGGGTAAAACTCAAGGAGATAAGAGCATCTCTCCCGTCATCATTCACATGAATCCAAAAGGAGATTAGTGCTCTTCATGATTCCCAGGACAACCCTAATATATCCTTTTGGGATCTGAAGACGAAGCTGAGTCCACTCCTATTGCTCATCAAAAGGACTCAGCTGAGGATTTTATTCCAGACGAGTCAGGCAACTTTTAAAGCTGCTCGTCAAAAGTTCAATTTTGATGATGAACCAAGCCCTCAGGCTTCATCATCCTCCGATGACGCCGATGGTGCGGTGAGGACAAGGAAATTCATTTAGCGAGAATCATCGAGGCCAAAGAAGCTGTTAAGACAGCTGGGGCTCAGTCAGCTGGGCAATCCAATCAACCAGGCCCAGCTGAGACCGAGTCATCTACGCAGGCTCCCAAAGCTGCAGCAAGATCGACTCAACTCGGATCATCAAAGGCACGAACTACTGTACAATCGATTACATATGTGTGAGATGATGCATTTGAGGAAACATTTCCTTTCTCAATTGAGCCGACGACCTTGAAGAAGAGACTCAAGAGAAAGATCGCTTCAACATCCGAGCAAATCCGGTAATTCCCACCGCCGCCCTTGGTGAATCCGAAGTGACGGTGAGATCCGTGAAGTCTTAAAGAAAATTTGTGGAGAGATTGAGAAGATCGAAGCGGCACCAGGCCTCACTAGATAGAGATGCCACCCTCACATCGGACTTACGAGGGATTATTATACGGATTAGGGAATGGTGTCAGCAGAGTACAATGCGATACGAACAAGTCCGATATTTCAAGGCATTGTACAACAATATGTTGGTTTGGAGTCGACAATGCTGATATGAAGCGAGATGATGCAAGCCAATATTGATAGAATGCATGCCTCTCACACAATGAAATGGAGTCATTCTTTGCATGAATTTCATCGAAAAAGAAATTCTCTGCGTGTCGAGTAGAACATGAATACGAAGTTCACCTTCTCATGGCTGAAACGAAATCCAGTGGCGGTGAATCGAAATCCACTTGCTCGAAATTCCGCACACCACATGCCGCAGCAGACTCAAGCGAGAACTCCGCTCTCGACCGATGGATTTCATGCTCGTTGGGATGTTTCAAGGGTTTCTCTCTTTCGATGATGCCAAAAAAGGGAAAGAGGAATACATGAGGAAGTTGAAGGAAGAGTCAACTTTTGAAAAGAAGAAGGAGAAAGGAAAAGGCTGTTGAGGGGAAAGGTCAAAGGATGTGACCTTAATGCTTGCGGAAACCCTCGGCAAGGTCATGTCACAAAGATCGATAATCAAAGCAAACTTCGGTGACTCGCGCTCCAACACTGATGTGCCTATGTCCGAGAAGAGAAAAATTGTGGAAGCGAGGGATGAAGGAGGTTGAAAGAAAGACGGATGCCCGTGTTCTAGAAAATGCGAAACTTACGATGGCATTCCGCGGGAAAGGACACAGATGCCATTCCAGATGAGGGAGACGAGCTAAGATCCGTTGAAGAATTTAAAACACTCGAATCCGAAGGTTACTTCAAGAACATGTCTATAGTCCAAGCCTGGGATTTGTACTGGGAGAAGGGTCTGAAGTTGTGTGAAGAAGAAGGCGATGGGCAAAGAGACTATCTGACCATTCATTTTGGTAAGAAGAAGATTCCCGTACAATATACACCCTAGAGGAGGACGAAGAAGTGGTGGAGGAAGAGGGTTTCAACCTAGACCTCTACCCAAAAACATTGAATATGTAGATCCAGGCAAGAAGGGAAGGATCTACTGGGTTGGGTATGATGAAGTAGCAAATCGGGAATTGGCTAGAAGAATCTTTGAATACGTGAAAAGAATCGAGGAGGAAAATAAAAGACAAGATCATTTGTGGCAAGAAAGGCAAGAAAGGAAAAGAAAAAAGACGAAGGCTGCGAAGAGAGCTTATGAAAAGAAGAAAGCAATCAAGATGAAAAGAATGCCATGAACTTAGATTAGAATGTTGGCACCCCATTTTCCTTGTAATTCTTATTGTAATAGATAGGGTTGAATGAGTTGAGTCAAGTCGGCTATGCCACGGGAATACAAGAAGTCAATCAAGAAGTGAAGTGAAGACTCATTGAGGAACAGTGAGTATGGCCAAGATAGAAGATCAAGGACTCGATCAAGACGTGCAGTGAGGGACAGTTGTGTGAAAAGTCGATTAAGTCAACCCAAGAAGCCAACTCACAAGTTGAAGTGACGATTGAGTCTTTCAATCATTGGAGCGGACTCAAGTCACCAGGGGAAAAGCATTTGCAAAGAGGAGTTAATCAAAAAAAGAATCCGTTACGTAAGTCAAAAACATTACTTAAATGAATAATATTTCCATGTTGCCATGTCTTAAAGTGCTCGGTCCCCGGAAGCGTGCAAAAGCAATAAACCGGTGGGAAGCATCGCACCTCGTGTCGAACTTGAAATCTTTGGACATTCATTTAATACGAGGAAAGGTCTACATCTCAAGATCAAGACCAAGAAAAGACAAGCCAACGAACTCAAGTGACTTTTGAAAATCAGCCTATCTCTTCAACGGCGATTTTTGAAAGTTCACTATAAAAGGCCGAGGAATTTCATTGAGAAATGGTTACTTAGTTACCTTGCACACCGAGAAATCAAGTTTTATTAAATCAGAACCTACAAAATATTCTCAAGATATTCAAGCAAAATTCTCAAGCCTAAATCTCTAAGGAAATCGATCCAACACCAAGTTTGTGAAGGAAAGACAACTTCAAATCTGTTGAAGAGGAAACTTTTGAAGAATCAAATGGGGTCTACTTTCCAAGGAGGATTGTAGGAAGGTTCAAGGTCGAACCAACCTCAAGTTATTGGAGGGCTTCGTGATCAAATCCAAGAAGCTTGAGAGAGTGAGTGAAGTAGCAAAGCGTACATGCCTGTGAAAAATCGAGTCGGACGAGAAGCCGGTGAGTGACCAAGGCATCTCAGATCGAGTCCAAGGAGCAAGTCGGTGCGTGATCAAGACTTGTCTCTAGGATCGATAACCACTTTGTGAATTGATCATTACTTAGTGGATTCCTCCAGGAGTTGGAGAAGAGAGGATTAGAAGAATTACCCCATCTTCGTACCTCTATAAAAATTACTTGTGTCATTTACATTTCAGCATATTTACATTCCTGGACCCATATTTTATATCTGCTGATAATTTGCTATCCAACTGATAAATTACTAATTGCTAAAATCAAGTGTTAAAACAAAGTTAAATCAAATTCAAGGGTGTTAAGTCTTATTTGAAAAACTTATCACGACCAAGTTAAGGTTTAGACTAAACAAGCGAGTTATTCTATCAACAGCTCTATCAAGTCTGTTGAGTGGCTAACTCTGCTGATTAACTAACTTAGCTGTCCCTCAAGGACTTAGCTGTGTATTAACTCTGCTAATAATTTTAAAAGGACTAAAATCGAAAAGTTGGTAAGGTTTATTCAACCCCCCCTTCTAAGCCTTATTTACACCCCTTGGGACCTACAAGTGGTATCAGAGCAGTTGATTCATTGAGCCTTCCGCACTGGTTTCTGAACTAGATCTCCAATCTTTGAAAGAAACTTTTAACACTTGCTCTTTCAAAAGTTATTTTTTTTTGCAAAGTTATTATCATGGAAGCAAATTTGACACGCATTCCCATGTTCACTATTGAGGAATTTGATGACTGGAAAATTCGTATGCAGCTCATCTATCTGCTTTACATGATGAAATATGGATAGTGATAGAGGATCGGCCATTGCAAATACTGAAAGTGAACACAGCCGTACGAAGAGCAGCTGCAGCTGAAGGAGAAGAAGCTGCTGCTGAGGCAAGACCAGCCATGGTTGAGAAACCAAGGCTGAGTGGACAAACGAGGACAGAAAAAGATACAACTTGGACAATGTAGCCAATTACATACTTTACAAAACCTTAGACAAAGCAATGTTCAACAAAGTCAAATCTTGCCAAACTGCAAAACAAATCTGGGATAAATTAACTTTAATTTTTGAAGGGTCCGAGCAAATTAAAGAAAACAAATTGTTGTTCTTTGTCTGATTTAAATTTGAAAATTTTAAAATTCTTGCGGTGAAACCTTGGATCATTTGGATGCTAGATTTCTTGAAATGACAAATGAATTATCAGCACTTGGGAAAGAATATACATAGAAGAAATGTGTATGAAGATTTAAAGAAGCCTCCCAATTGAATGGGAAATGAAGGTCATGGCCCGAGACATTCAATGAACCTCACAACAACAACCAATCATGAGCTATTCTCAAACCTCAAAGCCTATGAGTTTTAGCGAGAAGAAAAGATCAAGAGGAGACAGTTGTACCCAAAACAACTGCATTTATAGTCAAGGATGGGTAGAGAGCCGAGGTCAAGTAAGCCATTGACCAGGGCGAGATTGCCCCCGATGGTTAAAAGATTCAACAAGTTCTTCAACAAGAACTATAAAAGAAAACGGGCAAGCAGAGGTAGCCAATCGCGAGATTAAGCAAATCTTGGAGAAGACAGTGAATATAAATCGCAAGGATTGGGCTATGAAGTTAGATGATGCATTGTGGGCATATCGGAATGCGTACAAGACACCATTGGGCACATCACCGTATCAGTTAGTATTTGGGAAATCGTGTCACTTGCCCATTAAATTAGAGCATAAGGCGTTTTGGGCTGTGAAGAAGTTAAATTTTGACTTCCAAGCAGAGGGTGAGAAGAGGCTCTTGCACTTAAATGAGATGGAGGAGTTCCGGGATGAAGCTTATGAAAACTCCCGGATCTACAAGGAGTGAACCAAAAGACATGATCGAATGAAAAAAAAGAGAGAGTTTTTATCGGGTGAACAAGTCCTTTTGTTTAACTTGCGTCTTAAACTCTTTCTGGGAAAACTTAAGTTTAGATGGTCGGGGCCGTTTGTGATAAAGAAGGTGTTAAATCCTCTGGGAATGGAATTGTTGAGCCGAGATGGGGATACGTTCATGGTAAATGGCCAGAGGATCAAGCATTACCTCCATAGAGATCAAAAGGAAGAGGTGACACGTCTCACTTTGCTAGAGCCATGATCGAGTAAACAGGCGTCAAGATATAGACGTTAAATTTAGCGCTTATTGGGAGGCAACCCAACGGTTTGCTATTTTATTTCTTCCCATGTTTTCTTGGTTTTTTTTCCTTTTCTAAGTTAGGATTTCTATGCTTTCATAGGTTAGGATTTTCGTGCTTTCCTTAAAAAAAGTGAAAAAAGCGTCTTGAAGTGCGGTACCAGACGGGCGGTGCGTGCGCATTGCGCACGGCCGTCGGGTACCAAAGATTTGCACCACGCACGGCATCCGTGCGCTAGCGCATGGCCCGTGCATAGGTCGGTTTGAAATAGAGTTAAGACGCGTAGGGGGATTATTTTTCACACAATCTCTCTCTCTCTCTCTCATGCAGCTGTTGCACAAAACACACCCCTCTCAAAATATTTCCATAAATCACTTGGATTTCTTTGACAAATCACTTCCCACACTACTCCCACAAGATTTACACACTTAAAATTGCTTTGAAGTGAGGATTTGAGTAGAATGAGCACCTAGGGTTTCACTTTTCACCTCTTTCCGAATATTTGAGATTTAAGGTATGAATTTCACTTTTTGTTTCGAATTTCTTGAGGATTATGTATTAGAGTTCTTATATGGTGCATGTTTGATGAATTTGCCATGATTTAGCTTGATTTTTCTATTGGGCATTTTATCGAACACCTTGTGGGTTGTTGAATTATGATTTTTGTGGTTAATTGTTTGATGAATTATACATGAGCTTGATTATTTAGGGTGTTAGTGACTAGGATTCTCTGCAATTACATTGTTAGTTGGGTTTGGAAGCTTAATTGTTGGTTAAATTGTAGAGATGAGACACTATGCCGTATTTGATTTATTGTATGAAATTCATCGCTTTCTTGTTATACTTGGCATGTACGTATCTCACAATTGTTTTGCCAGGTACTAACTCGAACATATGGCTGAACCAAGGAACCGACAAAACCAAGGTATACGAGGATGGGGTCGCGCGCGCCCGCCGGCACCACAAGCGCATGACGACCCAGGAGGCTTATGGGCTCACTCGGACGTAAAAACAATTTAAGGTGGAACGGGTTGATCACTCGTGCTTTCACGCCAACACGATATGCCGAGCGATGATTGTACTCGAGCTCTTGGGATACATGAGGAGGTCGGCGGATGTTTGAACAAGTGGGGTGGACCGCCTTCATGCAAGGACGGTGGCCAACATTTAAGACACTAGCGCTCGAGTTCCCGAGCACCGTGGAGATTCCGAGACGCGAGCAAACAATGAGCCTCGAGAAAATTCATTTTAGGTTGGGCAACGTGTGGAGGCACGTCACTATCGCCCAACTTAACAAGAATTTTGGGGTGTACCGTCTAGCGCCCCTTTCTCGGACCGCAGCAAATTATAGCAAGTATGATTTTTGGCGATTGTTGGTTGAGCACGAGAGACCGGCGATCTATATGTGGCACGCACGTCAAAGGCCTCATCAATCGAAACCCCATCTTCCGCTATATCCAAAAAGTAATGGCTCACTCAAAGTGTCACGTTCGGCACAACAATTTGGGGTGTGCAAGCTCGGGAGCTATACCTACTTTCGTGCATGCTCACCCGCATCCCTTACAACATGGCGGCACATTTTGTGGAACACGCCGTATATATTTCCAAGCGGACGCGAGGACAATACTAATTGGAGGAATGTTAACCCCATTGCTCACCATTTTGGGGTTGATATGCGCGAGAATGGAGCCGATAAGCGGCGTCGGAGCATCAACATGAATGCCCTCCGCACCATGAAGATCATAAACGACGAGGAGAACATCCTCTATTTTCAACAAAAGGTCGGACCGGCCTTCCCCTTCCTAACCTTGACTCACAATTGTGGTGGATAATGAAAGTAATTGGCTCATGAACTCGAGGCACATATCGAGTAATGGAAGGCGATTGCAAGGAAAAGAAGGAGGGTAGTAAGGTTACCCGATGATGAGGATTTGGTGATGGAGGCAAGGGAATATGATCGGCAAGAGAGGGGCTTTGAGCGGGACTTCCAGCGGGGAAAGATTCAAGCACGGCTTCCCACGGGGAGGCCCGGCATTCGAGAGAACTCCCACCAAGGTGAGGAGCGTGGGGGACATGATTATGAGGATAGACTCTATGCTCTTGAGGAGAGCATGCGACAACACAGGGCGATTTCCGACATCACCAGGATGATTTCGGCAAAGATCAGGGATGATTTCAGCATCTCCGGGAGGAGTTCCGTGCTTTCCAAAAGAGTAGGAGCAGAGGTACCAAGCCCAGGAGTTGAGATACCAGGCCCGGGAGCGGGGGAGTTGGAGATATTCCAGGCGATGCATCAGATACAAATGTGGCATATCTCCCACGGCCACTTTCCGCCGCCACCCCACGATGATCCAGTCCTTTCCACACTTTTCTTTGAAATTCTATCTTCTCTTCTATGGGCTATAATTTCATTCAAGTTTGGGGGAGAGGTAGTAATTTTATTGAAGTGTGTGGCATTTTTGCATTCATGTAGTTGCATTTAGAGCATGTAGGATGCATTTTTGCATTCATGTAGTTGCATTTAGATGTTTATTTTTTATTTTTAGCACGTTTATTGCTTTAGCACGTTTATTGCTTTCTTAGTTGTTTAGGGAGTGAGTTGATCTTGGGAGCATTTCTTGAGCGATTTATGTTGTTTTGAATTGGGTATTGAGCGTGAGTTTACCGGGTTGAGAATAAATGATATGGAGCATGTGAATATTGGAATCATGGGTGATATGCTTTGAATTATGCATTTACAAGCCTGTGAGCTTCTTGAGCCTTCTTGCTTTTTCAATATGCGTCTTGTTTGTTGATTGAGTGTGTCATTCATGTTGGTTTGAATTCTAGAACTTGCTTTGGTATCTCGTCAAGTCACATGTTGTATGCGAGTTTATGAAAATGATTTTAGGCCATTTTTTTGTTAAGCCTTTCAAGCCTTTTTGCCTACCTTATGATATTTGATTTCTCTAGTTAGCCAATTTGAGCGTATTGTCTCGATTTTATAGCCACATTTCAAGCCTTAAGCTTTAACTTGATATATCTGTTACCCGAGCTTGAGCGTATAGAATTGAGTAAATGGATTGAATAAAAGGGTATTGAGAAGTTAGAAAATGGTGTATATATTGGGTGATTGGGAATAAAGGAAGAAAAGGAGGAAAAGGAAGAATACTCACAAAGAGTCGAAAAAAAAAACCATTTTGCCAAAGTGATTTGGTCATTAATGAACATATAGGCTGAAAATTGTGATGTAAGGCGTAGGAGAATAAAGTGTATGAAAAAGAAGGGAGAAATAGAGGTGTGATAGAATAAAAGGTGATTGGGGTGCATAGTTGATTTGAATAAGAATAATTATTTGAGAAATATGATGTGCTTACCAATCTATACGATTGGGTTTGAGTCACTTTATCCATATTTCCCTACCCTAACCAAAGAGCCTTCATTACAACCATAAGCAAAGTCCTTTCGATTTGTGAATTGCATACAATCGAGTGGTGGAGATGTGAGACGATTTGCAAGCATATGGTAATTCTTCAACATTGATATGACTTGAGCGAATACACATCTCTTATTATCCTAGTGAGTAGAGTATACACTTTATCCATGAGAAGCGTGATTTGAAGTGTTTGCCATGATTTTGATAAACTTGTGCTCCGTGTTAGATATTTGAAGTTTGGTTGGTTTGTGCTTGATGTGTATGGATAAACGACATGAATTGTGATACATTGTTCTTGATTTGCTCTTCTTTACCCCATTTGTGTTATCTTGTTTATAAAGTGTTGACCGGGACTGTCAATAGTTTAAGTTTGGGGGTTTGATTGGCATGTATTTTGCATGTATTTTGGGCTTAATTTTGGCTAGAATGTGTTGTTATGCATGCATTACATAAGTAAATAGGGCTTTATTTCTGTTTTGTGGAAAAGGTATTACGCTTTGCTCGTTTTGTAGGAATTTATTGATAATTGTAGCATTTTGGCAACAATTCGGAGCATGGCGATAAAGAACCGCCAATACTTGACATAATGTACAAAGTTTGGAGTTGAATCAGGAAGAAGTCAGGCCAACCGGCCGAGAAACAAAAGAAAACGAGAAAATATCAAGTCTAGCAGTGCGCACGGGCAGGACGTGCATCCCTAGCACGGCCCGTGGCTAACCCAAGGCAGCCCTCAAGTTTCGACTATACGCACGAGCTGGTCGTGCTCTAGAGCATGGCCCGTGCGTCCTTCAGCGATTTGAAAGTTTATGCGGCCCCTAGCAGACAGTGGGCGTGCGCTAGGCGCACGACCGTGCTCTGCGGGAAAAGCAGTCCGGCCTGTTGCAAACTAGGTTTCGACCCGAATGAAGTACAAATAGAGACGGGGCGGCCACAAGCAAGGACACGCTAATTTTTGCCCTAGAAAGGAGAGAAAAGAGCAATTTTCCACCGGAGAATTGGAGAGATCGATCAAGAACGTAACCACACCTTCGAGGATTGAAAATAGATCGACAGATCATCAACATCCCCGAGTTCACTCATTCCATAGTATTTTTATTTTCAATTAGTTAGACATGAACCTGAATAATTTGTCTATGGATTATTTATTTTCTATGTCTAGCTAAACTTCTTGTGATTCCGGGTTTGGGAGTATGTTAATGGATACTTTTATTTGATGATTAATTGCAATTGACGTTTATGTTTCCAACCCCATTCAAGTACTTTGCTTTAATTCTTGTTTTATCAAAACGCATTTGGTCTAACTTGTTTGATGTATTGATTCATAATTCTAACCGATGAGTTTCAATACTAGATCTATGAGTACTTGACATGAATATCTTGCATATTGAGAAGTCTGTGAATATTCGTGAGACTTTATAATCTTTTGAGCTATTGGGAGTCGGATATCTCAATAGATATTCCAATCAACGCTTTTACATGCATCTCGAGAGAGAGGGTAAATTACTTTTGTGATCGGTCTATAGGGAAGAATACGTTTAACTTTGGTTTGATTAATCTGATAATAAAAGGGGATATTAACTGAAATCATAACCCAGGAATCCATTCATCTACTTGATCTTTTAATCAACTCTTTGCTTTGTTTCTTTTAGGATAAATTTCTGCTTTAGTTTATAAAACCAATTCACTCACTTTCGATCGTCTAGATAAAAATAAGGCTATTATAATCCAGTACTTAGTATATTAATTTATTAGTCCCTGTGGATTCGACCTTGCGAACCCTATTCTATAAACTGCACCGTACACTTGCGGTGAAGCCAAAAAAATAAGGCGAACAACAACCAATGGTAAAAACATAACCACTAGTGGACTTGGAATCTTTTGTGTCAGATATCCAATTACCATCACTGTATCCTTCTAATACTGTTTGGATATCTTGAGTAATGTAATTTATAATTTAAGGTGAGTCTTAGATATATAAGAACCTTTATCAATGCCTTCTAATGGTCATTGCTAGGATTACTCGTAAATCTACACGTTTATTAATCGTAGGCAATATCCGGATGAGTGCGTTTGTTACATACATTAGATCGCCAATAATCCGTGAATATTCTAGTGGAGATACGAGGCTCACCTTGATTTTTAGCTAAGTGTAAGCTTAAATCAACATGTGTTTTAGTTGGAGGACTTTCATAAGCATTGAACATTCAAGTATTGTCTCAATATAATGAGACGGTGACAAAACAAGTCCATCGATGTTTTATCTTAATTCCCAAATTGACATGTGCTACACCCATATCTTTCATATCAAAATATTTGGTCAACATTTTCTTAGTATTCATGATTATATCATGATTACTATCCATAATCAACATGTCGTCAACGTAAAAGGACAATCACATAAGCATTAGATATGTCTTAATGTAAACACATTTATCACACTCGTTAATTTTGAAACCATTCGACAAAATAGTTCTGTCGAATTTGTCATGCAATTGTTTCGGAGCTTGCTTAAGGCCATACAATGACTTAACGAATTTGCACACCTTCTTCTCCCTCTGTCGGGAGCTACAAACCCTTCGGGTTGTTCTATGAAGATTTCTTCTTCTAATTCCCCATTTAGAAAAGTCGTTTTCACATCCATTTGGTGTATCTCAAGATTATGCAATGCAGCAATAGCAATGAGAACTCTAATAGATGTGATTCTTGTCACAGGTGAATACGTATCAAAGAAATCAAGGCCTTCTCTTTGTTTAAATCCTTTATCTACTAAACGGCCTTGTACTTATCAATAGTTCCATCGACTTTATATTTCCTTTTAAGGATCTACTTGCATCCTAAAGGTTTATTTCCGATGGGAGATCTACCAACTCCTAAGTATGATTTTGCATAATGGAATCTATCTCACTATTAATAGCTTCGAGAATGGAGCTTCGGATGGACAATTCTTCACCTATTGTCCTTGCTTCATTTTCTAACACATAAGTTATAAAATCGGACCAAAAGACCTAGTTATTTTGGCCCTTTTATTGCGTCTTGGTTCTTCATCACTTTGATGATCACCATCGCCATATCACGTGTTCTTTTGCTAGAATTAGCTTCTTTTCTTTCTTGACAAGGAAATACGTCTTGAAAAATACAGCGTTTTGACTCAATAATTGTACCTTCTTGTGCATCCGGAATTGCTATTTGTGCACTAAAAATCGATATGCACTACTATTATTAGCATATCCAATGAAAATGCAATCGATTGTTTTAGGCCCTATCTTCTTTGGTTTTGGCTTCGGTATTTCTACTTTAACCAAACACCCCCACAATTTCAGGTATTTGTAGGAAGGTTTTCGACCTTTCCATAACTCATACGGAGTTTTATCTTTATTTTTGTGTGGTATTTTATTAAGAATGTGGTTAGCCAAGAGTATTGCTTTCCTTCCACAAATTCTGAGGTAAACCCGAATTTATCAGCAAAGCATTCATATCTCTTTTAGAGTTCGGTTTTTGCGTTCAGCAATACCGTTTGATTGTGGTGAATAAAGAACTGTCGTTTGATGAATAATACCAGAATCTGAGCAAAATTCATCAAAAGGAGCTCCATATACTCCACCTCTATCACTTCAAATTATCTTAATTCACTTGCTAAGCTGATTTTCAACCTCCTTCTTATATCTTTTAAAAGGTTCTAAAGCCTCATCTTTACTTATCAAAAGATATACATAACAGTACCTTGTGCAATCATCGATAAAAGTAACAAAATATTTTTTCCCACCTCTAGTTTGCACAAACTTTAAATCACATATATCACTGTGAATTAACTCTAGAGGTTCTGTATCTCTTTCCACCGAGTGGAATGGTGTTTTGGCCATTTTTGCTTCAACATAGATTTAACACTTGTGATGTGAATCTATTTTAAGGTTAGGTAGTAGTTCCAAGTTTACTAACTTTTTCAAAGTGTTAATATTCACATGTCCTAATCTAACATGCCATAAATTTGAACACTCAAGCAAATAAGAAGAAGCATTAATTTTATTGCTTTCAAAGTTTCGGAGTACATTCATTACAATCATCTTGAACAGTTCATTATCTAAGTACCCCTTCCCTATGAACTGTCTATTTTTCATTATTACAAACTTTTGAGCCTCAAATACTAATCTAAACCCTGTCTTCACCAACAACGACCCTGACACTAAATTCTTCCGAATGTCTGGAACATGAAGGACATCAATGAGGGTTAGCTCCTTGCCCGAGGTCATCTTCAGCACCACCTTGCCAAGACCCACAATTTCAGAAGTTGCATGATTCCCCATGTATAACTTCCTTCCGTTGATATGAGTATACGTTGAGAACATGTCTTTGTGGAAGCATATATGGCGTGTAGCACCTGTGTCCACCCACCATTCTCTCGGGTTATCGACCATGTAGCACCTGTTGGCTTCGAACACAACAGTCGAGAGATTAAGCTCGAACATATCAATTTGCACTAATTTGTCCTCGGTCACATGCACCTGGTTCCGATTGGCTTACTTAGGAAGATGACAATCTTTAGCCTTGTGATTTGGCTCTCCATAGTTGAAGCAGTTCCCTTTGAACTTTTTAGCCCCCTGTTTTTCGACTATTCTCCGTGTGCTTTCTCTTCTTGCTAGCATTAGGCTCCATTGGAAGCTTGCAGATTTAATTTAAAATTTACGATTGTCTTCTTCAATTCGCATTCGACAATTAAGTCTTCAAGCCCCATCTCATTTCGCTTATGCTTCAGGTAGTTTTTAAAATCCTTCCACAGAGGCGGTAGCTTCTCTATAATAGCAGCTACTTCAAAGGATTCACTCAGCACCATTCCTTCTGCAATTATATCGTGCAGAATGAGTTGAATCTCTTGAACCTGGCTAATCACCATCATGGTGTCAACCATCTTAAACTCAAGAAATTTTCGATAATAAATTTCTTTGTGCCGCATATTTCATTATACTTCTTTTCCTAAGGAGCTCCACAACTCCTTAGCATTTTTTACCAAACAGTACACATTATACAATGTGTTGTCCAGTCCATTGAGAATGTAGTTCCTGCATAGGAAGTCGCTTTGACTCCAAGCATCGAACACCATTCTCTTCTCCTTATCAGTCTCCTCTTCCCCCATAGTTGGGGCATCCTCCGTCAGGAAACGAGCAAGGTTGAGTCATAAGATAGAACAACATCTGCTATTCCCATCTTTTGAAATCGAACCACCAAACTTCTTTGGTTTTCCCCCGATCTTGGTGTTGGGGTGATAATGTTGAATCCATTTGATACACACGAAAAATCTCGTCTTAAAATTGTTGGAAATGCTTGGTTGGTGTATATCGAATGGTGAAAGCAAATCGAGCAGAGCAACAAATATAAATTGAAATGTAGAGGCAAGAGTTGGACTCTTTCTCTTTAAGATGAGATTTCCCGCTCACGGTGCTTACGGAATATGACAATCGTCTCCCAAGATACAACAACAATTTACTTGCGATAGTTGCACTACAAATCGCAAAGTATAGCAAACACTATAATGCTTTTGAACTCTCATTCATAAAGTTATGCGAAATATGAAGTAAGATTCAAAATCGATGCCTTAAATGAGTTCTGGGACCGCTTTATATAGAGTTTCGGTGCCTCTTGATCGGGTGAAACCCCTGGTTTGGATCAACCAACTTTGTCGGATCGCACCCGTGACCAAGCGATTGCGACCGATGGTCAGAATCGCATCCGGTGAAGCTACACGCCCTTGGTACACACTCCCGCACACCGGACAGTCGTGTCGATCCACGGTGTGCCCCGTCGTCGAAAGTGCAAAGTGCGCCTCTAAAGCGCCCAATAAGACTATGTGTGACATGCGTGGGCCGGGCCTAGCTCCTGCTCTGCTTGGACTATGCTCCGCATTCATAAAGTTATGCGAGAAATATGAAGTAAGATTCAAAATCGATGCCTTAAATGAGTTCTGGGACCGCTTTATATAGAGTTTAAAGTGCCTCTTCGACCGGGTGAAACCCCAGGGTTTGATCAACAACACTTTGTCGAGATAGCACCCTGTGACCACGCGATTCAGCGTCGATGGTCAGGTCGCATCACGGTGAAGCTATACGCTTGGTACACACCTCTCGCACAATGGATCGTGTCGATCCGGTACCCGTCGGTGAAAGTGCAAAGCGCCTCTAAAGCGCCCAATGAGACTATGTGTGACATGCGCGGGCCCGGCCTAGCTCTGCTCCGCTTGACGATGCTCGACCGTCTTTGGTACTTTTTTTGAGCTAACCAAAGGTTAGTCAAAATTGACTTGATCCACTAAGGTGTACCATAAGGAGTTCCACATGATTACTCATTATTAGTGGTGAAACTCTTTATTAACAAGTCAAATTTTAATATGTTTCCTATGTGGGATATGACTTTCCATATTCCCACCCTTTTATATTCCATATATAAAAGCATTTTAAGTAGCCAACTTCATGAATTTATTTCTCATTCACCGACATTGGTTTTGAGAAATTCAAAATGCTAAATCATCTACCACGGCGTAGATGACGTTTATCTCATTTATTTCATACATCGAATAAATGAACCCACTTAAATAATTGGTGAAATCGGGTCAAAACCCAATTTATTTAAAACCAATTCCAACAAAATCCACATTATTAAAAATCAAATTCCAACAATACATGATAAATTAACCATCCTAAAATACATAATTACAATCCTAAATTAACATAATTTTCCTTTTTACGAGAAAAGTTTTGGGGCAAATGGAATTATGCCCTAAATTTGTATATAAAAATAAAAATATAAAAATTTTTTTGGGGGGTGGGGATGGGGGAATTGGGGGGGCTCTCCTGCCCCTCTCCCCTTCCATGTATATCCGCCCTGCTCGCTATAGGGGTCTAGCAAAAATGGTTTTGTCCGATTTGACTTCGGCAAAATTATTCTGTAAAAAGTTATACTGAGGACAATTTCTGCCAAATATCGAAATTAAAGTGTTGGAAATCTTGCACATGACCATCATGTGACCCAAATTAATTAGATGAATTGTTGACATGGACCCATTTAATCCTAAGTGGTGGAATTAAACCGCAAAATTAGTCTCGGAGCTATAGAGGGTGGCAATATTACTCCGTTAAAATTTAATCGACAAAAATTTAACATTTTAATTGTAAAAAATGAATATATTTAGGCCAATAATTAATTATTAAAACTTTTTTTTTTTTAAATGTTTGAAGGTTTTAGCTATAATCGAGACATTTCTTCGTATGTTCACATTTTGTTTCTAAGTTTGGCAATCCAAGCGAGAGGAACACACTACTTCGTGGAGGAGTATTCCCTAACTAACAAAATTTTAATAAATGATTTGATTGGTTACAAGCTACGAATTGGAAAAGAAAAAAATGCCGAGAGGTTGAAAGAAGAACCATGAGTGACATATAAACAAAAACAACTCAAATGGTCGACATACTGCCCGAGGGCTTGGGAATTTTCAAGGACCATTAGTTCGCCTTGAATGTTGCTCTAAAAGTTCGTGCTCTTGTTGAGTAGTCGAGATGTAGACAAAGACTTAAGCCGAGAGCTTTGCATGTTGGAGAGTAATCGGACTACGTATTCGGATGAGGCACACTTCGCAATCCTCTTTCCACATGTTCATCCAATGATGAAATTACTAGAGGCATCCGCTCCAGGACGAGTTCGTATTTTTTATCATAGAGGTCTTGGCTAGAAGATTCTTGGAAGCTTCATAAGTTGGGAATGGGCCGGGAGGATTGGAGCATGAGGTGAAGCATATTGGAGGTGGGATCGCACGGATGGGATATATCGATCCGCCACTGCCGACTTTGCCGACCCTTCTTCTCGCCACCTCCGCGCCGCTTGGCGCAGCCCATCGTGCTCTATTCGGATAATCGATAAAGAATAAAAATATACTAAAATATTTAATCCTATTTCGTTCTTTTCTAAAAAAGATATAATAATAAACTTAGTTGTAAGTAATTATTTTAACCAATGAACTATTTAAGAAAATAATAAATAATGCAATTAAACAAATAAAGTTATATTAAAATAACTTCTTCTTCATTCATTTTTCTATTTTTTCTTCCTTTGTTCTTTCTTCACACACTAGCCGACCAAGGTTTTAAGGCCAAAACTCATATAGAATCGTCTCATGGGTCTAAATTAGTGAGACGGATCTATACCCAAACCCCGATGAAAATATTCAATGAGGTGCGGCGCGTGGTCATTGTTTGTGACCCTGAATAGAGTACTGACTGACCAACCAAATTAAAGTGAGTTTGAATGCATTCTGACACCGGTTACTTGTGACCTTTTATTCTCACCTGACACCCTCACCATATCCCATATATTTGTGAGTTGATAATCTCAAGGTTAAAGTAGCATGATCAATTGATTGTACCCTATTCCTTGTTGCTTCCACCATGGCCAACCATCAAACCTTAGTTTAATTTTGCAACCCTAATTTAATTTTCTAACTTTTAAACTTAAAAATATTGACTAATATACATAAATATTAGGCGGTGGTATTTTGTAAATATTAGAAGGACAATGACATTTTCATAAATATTAGAAGGGCAGTAGTTTTTTCATATATATAAAAGGGTAATAACATTTTCGTAAATATTAGGCTAATAGGTTGGTGTTATATTAATTAGAAAGTATTAATTTTTCTTGAAAAATATCTATTATTCTTTTAAAAATATACGTTTTCAAAGTAACTAACATTATGTACTTGCACATTATATATAACATTGCGTAAATAATATCACTTTTTATTGAAAAAAGTTTCATTTATACTCTAAAAAGTATAAGTTTTTAAAATTAATAAAACTAAAATTATTTAATATACAACTTTGTTAAGAGTATCACTTTTTATAAGAAAAGTATATTATTTGCTCTAAAAAGTATATATTTTCAAAGTTTCAAAACTAATATTATTTACTTGCAAAGTATACTACCTTGCTCAAAAGTATCACTTTTTAATTAAACAATATCACTTTTATTCAAAAAGTATCACTTTAATTATTACTTCCAAAGTACACTTATGAATCTAATGTTAATTATTTACAATCTTAATAAAAATATCATATGTTTTATATAAAAAGTATTATTTTTACTTTGAAAAATATCATTATTTATTTTATGTGTAATAATAATTATTTTTCAGTTGAAAAGTACTACTTTTAACTACAAATGTACTATTTTTTACTAGAAAAAATATTAATCTTTAACAAGTATGACTTTTACACAAACAATCCTGTCGGGAGTACTATCATCATCCAAACTCATCGTATCCGATCCCCAACATAGTAACAATTGGGGACTATCCAGTACATCACAAACCTCCTAAAGTGAAAAAGTTGACCCATCGCCCGTAATAGCAAGGAATTTGCAATCCTCTCATAAAAGATTGGGATCCAACTCTTCTTCGACTGGGCAACTATAGGAATTTTCTTCATCCACCAACACCACCTTCAAAATCATCCATGGAAAAGTGGATCCCCAAGATCCCAAGCCTCACTTGGTGCAATAAGAAAATAGTTTTTGTATGTTGGAGTAGCCGCACACGGCTCATAAAAAACCAGATTGCCGAGGGAATTTCAGTTCCTGATGCGACATGGGCAGTATGAAGCAATCTGTGTTTTTGGATAGTAGATGTCACGCGGGAGTCTCAAGAGAGCCGAAAGAGATGATGACGTAGGAAATCAAATTTTTCTTTTCCTGTTTTTGTTTTTTTTTATCAACAAAGAGATGTATTATTAATCAAGCACAAGGGGTGCCCAACCCAAAAAAAAAAAACGAAACAGAATACAATTCAGCTGCTGCCTAAGCATAAGTTAGGCTCTAGAAGCCAATCCGAATAAGCCACACAACAAAGTTTCGATTTTTTTGCCGACAACCAAGCCATACTCTAATTTTAATGAGCTCTACAAGGTGAGATACAGA
The DNA here is from genome assembly GCA_016081115.2 of Rehmannia glutinosa. Taxonomy (NCBI): domain Eukaryota; kingdom Viridiplantae; phylum Streptophyta; class Magnoliopsida; order Lamiales; family Orobanchaceae; genus Rehmannia; species Rehmannia glutinosa. The sequence goes on along the minus strand of CM071924.1, from coordinate 74,219,612 downwards.
AGTGTGTTCCTTTTGGAATATACTGTTTCTAGCGATCCAAATACTCCAAATCGTTCCAAACCAGTTGAGTTCCATTCTTGTTTGAGGACTTTATTCGCCAAGCCCCTCATGTTGACACACGAGTTATTGCCTCCTTCTCTAAACAGTGCAGTTTGGACCCCTAGCCACTTATAAATTTCCATCCATACTCATGTACAAGACTCCACGCGTGAAGAACGAATGAGAAGCATCTTCTTCTTCAATATTACAAAAGGAACAGGTTATGCATCCTCCCGATTCAATAATACCTCTCTTTTGCAAATTAGTTAAGTCGGGATTTGGTTTTGAAGGAGTTTCCACACAAACGTTGCAACTTTCTTTGGTACAATTTTGTTCCATGCCACCTTGAGGTTGTTATGGTTTTTCTTGTTTCTTTGTGTCGCAATTTTCGAGTATATTATACACCTCCTTGACCGAAAAAATTTTCTTTGTGTCGCCTTTTCAACTCCAACTATCTTGCACATTTTTATCCATCTTGTGCCTCTCCAGGAAAGATAGAAGATCAGAAAACAGATCATTTTCCCATTCAAACAACTCGCGTCTCCATTTCCATGACAGTTTCCACACGCCCTCATCCCATATTCCCGTTCGATTTTCTACCCATTTTGGATATCAAGTTTAGCTAGCCTTTCAAATCGCTAATAAGGCTTGACCCTCGCCCAAGGATCATGCCAAAACGATGTGCCATCGCCATTTTCGACTTTCTTGACGAGCCTATCAAGAAACCAATTGTTGCAGTTATCATTCTCTAAAATTTTCCAAATATCCTTCCACCATCTTGAGGCTTTAATACTCTTACTTCTCCTGATATTGTCCCTATCGAGCCATCCTTTTTCCCCGTACTTCGATTCAAGCACTTTAACTCACAGTTAATTTTTCTCCACAAGGAATCTCCACACCCATTTAGCTAAAAAGAGCGTCATTGAAAAAGGTTAATTCCCTAACAGGACAATCCGCCATTATCTCTTGGTTTGAGATAATATTCCACTTCACCCAAGCTATCTTGTGGTTTCCCGAATCACCTCCCCGTGAGACGATCTCATAAAAGACTCACTCAGGTTTCAATTGATTTGTTAAATACATTTTTATAACAAAAAATTTTTGGTAATTTATTTAGTTAATTAATTATATTCTTATGTAAACGTTTTGATAATAAAAATTTATAACAAATCGTGAATTTTTGTTAAGGCAAAATTATTTCTTTTGTCCTTTAAATGGACCAACTTGGTGATTTGATCCTCACTTTTTCCATCTTTTGAAATTGGTCCTTTAAATGAGTTTTTTGCGATTTTTATTTAGGTCACCGGCTATAACGGTAGAAATGTTAAGCGGGCTGGCCCTCTCCTAGCGGGCTAAACGGCTAAACGGTCTTGGTGGCAATATTGGAACATAACCCTAACCCTAGCGGGCTTCGGGCTTAGGCTAAACGGGCCATTAACGGGCTATAGGTCAAAAATTAAAAATTATATATTTAAATTTAAAATTTTAAACTCAAATATATATAACATTTGAGTTTAATATTTTAAGTTAAACTATTCGTCATAAATAATATTCATGCAAATTTTCTAATTACATTGCATTAACAAACTTATAAAATTAAATATTTTATGATCTAAATTTTGAAAATAAAATATTAATAACTAAAACTACCTGCATTAATGTGAGGCCCGGATTTTAACAACATGAGATACGGTGTTATGTAGTGATTATTTATTCGGCTATGTATCACAAACATATTATTAATGAACGCGATCCGACTTTTATTTATTTCTTTCAACATCAATTACGCCTTTTCTCGTTTTGAGTCTAACGGTTTTATATTCTTCCTCTAGTATTAATACTTGATCGAATGACTACGACTTTAGGAATATTAGACCTTCAACAATTTAGAGTACATTCCAATCCTTATCCTAATATTTCATCTTATTCTATAATTCATCCCAACCAATTTCCCAATCAATTTTTTTTTAAAAAAAAGAAATAATATGTAATTCTTATTTCACATCTTTAATTTTTAAATTTCTAAATATTTAATTATAAATATTTATAATTTTTATTTTCTTTCAATTTTTTTATAAAAAAATATATATATTTTTATATTTTTAAAAACAATTCGAAAATTACCATAAATGGGGAGGTTGTTTCAAATTGTTTTCAAGACCTACAATTATATATGTATATATATATATATATATATATATATATATATTTACATATATATTATTTTTCCTCAACTTTTGCTCATATGCTTAAAGGATGGACAAACCTTTCTTTCCACCAAATTCTAATAAATAAAAATAACACCACCATGATTATTATTCCCTCCAACTTTTGGCTCCTCGTTTGCTATTCCACTCTTGGCCCCATCGTCCTAATCCCAATTGAGGGACGGAGTTTGTCCAAGGGAAGCGGGTCGTAGTACTTGAGGTATAATCATGATTATGACGAATCCGAGCCTTGCTAGCTCCAATGTGGATTTTGTCTTTGCTATGGAGCGATAAGGTGACAAGTCTTGGACCATCATGAACGGGGA